>VSMD01141230.1:0-51931 GCA_008750895.1 Mirza zaza | reverse complement strand
AAGAAAAGAAACTAAAAGACATTCTGCTGGTGCTTTAGCTTCACCTAATCCCCACAAATAGCCCTTTGGGGTAGATACCATTTTTTTTTTTTTTTTGAGACAGAGTCTCGCTTTGTTGCCCAGGCTAGAGTGAGTGCCGTGGCGTCAGCCTAGCTCATAGCAACCTCAAACTCCTGGGCTCAAGCAATCCTCCTGCCTCAGCCTCCCGAGTAGCTGGGACTACAGGCATGAGCCACCATGCCCGGCTAATTTTTTCTATATATATATATTAGTTGGCCAATTAATTTCTTTCTAATTTTATAGTAGAGACGGGGTCTTGCTCTTGCTGGTTTCGAACTCCTGACCTCAAGCAATCCACCCGCCTCGGCCTCCCAGAGTGCTAGGATTACAGGCGTGAGCCACCGTGCCCGGCCTGGGGTAGATGTCGTTAAACCAGTCTTAAAGGTAAAGAAATGGAGGTCAAGTAGTTTCCCCAAAACTGACAGCTTTTAATGGTAAAGGGACAAGGGCCTTCTCATAGCCAGGCAGAGGACCAGACTGATGTGCATCTCTTAGCAAAATATGTACACCACCTCACAAAAGAACAAAGGCTACAGTTGTGTCAAGAGTGGTCAGGAGGATCTCAAGAGCAATGGTAAAGCGAACCCCAAAGAAGCTGGGATGAGAAAGGGGTAAGAAATCAATGGACATGTTAGTCAATTTAAAATTACTGCTATTACAGATTGTCCGAGCTAGAAGAAGCCAGAAAGATTATCTAGTTCAATGTCCTCTTGCTGAGGAGGGGACCGACGTCCCAGAAGAACAGATGAATTCCCAGATCACCCACCTCCCTGGTGACAGAGCAGGAACAAAGATACCACCAAGAAAGTCAGATCTCACCAGTACACTGCCAATATTCACAACCCTTGCCACTCCAGCCTTTCTTTTCTTATTGTCAAAATAAAAGGTAGTCAAACAGCAGAGCTTTCCTACAGACACTTGAAAATAACTATGTACAACTAATTGGTGATTCTCTCTTACCTCCTTATGACCATTTACAAAGCAAATTTTATTTTGCAAGCTTGTGGCAGAGCCATTAGTAAGCTGGCTGCTGATGCAAGCTTCTTCTTGTCTGGGCTTTGTAAATTATGAATCCATCCTTAGCCAGATGTGGTGACTCATGTCTGTAACCTCAGCACTTTGGGAGGCTGAGACAGTAGGATTGCTTGAGGCCAGGAGTTTGAGACCAGCCTGGCCAACACAGTAAGACCCTGTTTCTACAAAACATTGTTTAAAAAGTTAGCTGGGCAGGGTGGTATGTTCCTCCAGTCTCAGCTACTTGGAAGGCTGAGGTGGGAGGATCGCTTGAGCCTAGAAGTTTGAGGCTGCAGTGAGCTACGATTGTGGCACTGCATTCCAGCGAGGGTGATAGAGCAAGACCCAGTCTCAAAAAATAAAATAAAATAAAACAAAATAAAATAAAAAATCCATCCTTATCTCTGACCTGGAGTCTAACTATCTAACTAAGATTTTGGGAGACCAAATCTCCAAAACAGTAACGTTCAGCCAGGTTGTAAGAACTAGAACACACTGCTTAGACTCCTCCCAAATTCAATTCCCAACATCAGAGCCCTTCCAAAAACATGCTGTCATTACCATCACCTGGACTCTTCTGTATTTCTTTTTTTTTTTTTTTTTTTTGAGACAGAGTCTCGCTTTGTTGCCCAGGCTAGAGTGAGTGCCGTGGCGTCAGCCTAGCTCACAGCAACCTCAAACTCCTAGGCTCAAGCAATCCTTCTGCCTCAGCCTCCCGAGTAGCTGGGACTGCGTACATGCACCACCATGCCCGGTTAATATTTTGTATATATTTTTAGTTGGCCAATTAATTTGTTTCCATTTTTAGTAGAGACGGGGTCTCGCTCTTGCTCAGGCTGGTTTCGAACTCCTGACCTCGAGCGATCCTCACACCTCGGCCTCCCAGAGTGCTAGGATTACAGGTGTGAGCCACCGTGCCCCGGCCCAGAGTTTTAAAATACTACAAATCATATAGAGATAGGCACTGTTTTTGCAATGTTATTTCCTATTGTCCTCATGAGAACACCATGGGGTGGATGAGGCATGGAGAAACGCAGCTTAAAAAAATAAATACATAAAGTCAGGAAAGCAGAGATTGAAAGAGACCTATACATGGCTGCCTATGCCCCCACAGCAGCTTGTGTATATCACTCTGGTAGGAGAGGCCACTTCTGCTTTACAAACAAGGCCAAAGAGGTGAAGACTTGCTCGGGGTTCCGAGCTGTCCAGAATAGTGCTGGGACCAGAACTCAAGTCTTCCGACTTTGGGTCTAGGCTTATTTCAAACACATAAAGGTTCTTTCCATCCCCAAACAACTTCTGAGTTTAAGCAGTTTGGCTTTATTTTCTTCAACTGAAACAATCACAAGAATGTCTCCAAACAATAAAAGAGACAACAGAGTATGGGGTAAAAGAGCACAGGTACTGGAGTCTGACTTCAGCGTAAATACCAACCCCATAATGAACTTGAACTTCAACTTTCTCATTCATAAAAATGAGCCTCATAAAAGTACTTCCTAGCAGGGGTGGGGCACCTGCAGCCTGAAGGCCACATGTGGCTTTCTAGGTCTTTAAGTGCAGCCTTTTGGCCAAATCCAAATTTTACAGAACAAATCCTTTCATTAAAAGGGGTGCGACAGGCCGGGCGTGGTGGCTCACGCAGGTAATCCTAGCACTCTGGGAGGCCGAGGCGGGCGGATTGCTTGAGATCAGGAGTTTGAAACCAGCCTGAGCAAGAGTGAGACCCCGTCTCTACTATAAATAGAAAGAAATTAATTGGTCAACTAATATACATAGAAAAAATTAGCCGGGCATAGTGGTGCATGCCTGTAGTCCCAGCTACTCAGGAGGCTGAGGCAGCAGGATTGCTTGAGCCCAGGAGTTTGAGGTTGCTGTGAGCTAGGCTGATGCCACAGCACTCACTCTAGCCTGGGCAACAAAGCCAGACTCTGTCTCAAAAAAAAAAAAAAGGGGGGGTGCGACAGAGAAAGATGAACCTTTTCTTGCCTCCTTTGGTGCTTAAAAAAGAACAATCTTGAAATCAAAAGGCTGCAGGTTCCACACCCGAAGAATAAATGAAACCACTAACGTAAAAGCCCCTAGCCCAGTACTATCTGTTACAAAAGGCCAATAAATGATCCTGATCCTGTAAACTCCTATGTACACCCACATCCTAGCAAAGGTTTCCTGAATCTATGAAATAATTTTATATTTTACGTAAAAGAAACCACTATATGTGTATGTGTATCCATATTATAGTGAAGAAAAAAGTTAACACTTTGCTCCTTGTCTATCCTGCCAATACAAATAGCCACAATCCACCACTATAAGAGAGGAGATTCATCACTAGGCTGTACTACCTCCAAACAAATAGCAGCATTGTTCAGACCCTTTTCTCCTACCTTCCCGGTGTTCCATGAATGTTCCAATCCTTTGAACAAATAGTTTTAAGAACAAAGAAAAGAAATCCATGCATAACATCTCCCTTCTTCCATACTTTCACTTCCAGTTCAGGTAAGTTTAGGGATATAATTTCTCAACATTATTATAATTTTTTTTTTTTGAGCCAGTGTCTCACTCTGTTGCCTGGGCTAGAGTGCCGTGGCATCAGCCAAGCTCACAGCAACAAAGTATACAAACAAATGCTATACAAGTGGAGTGGAGAGAATTAGCTATTACCTGTCTCTGCTCAGAAGCAAATCGTTAATAAGACACTAGATTGAACAGAATTTTTACTCTTAACCAGAGCCCTAAATAGGATACCAAATAAAAGGAGCACCATAACAGCTAACATAGTTCTATCTTACCTGAAAAGCCAGAAAATTTCCGGGGATTGGCATTGGTGACAAATGAGGCGCCTTTCACTGGAGATGTTACCTGGCCAGTGGTCGTCAACTTAGCCTGGACAACGGCTTTCTTCTTTGGTGTACCTGCTGCCTTAGAAGACAGATCTGTAGGACCCCAAAAGAAGGGAAAATATCCTTTGGTGAAATATCTCTGAGAATACTTCCAAAGACTCTTTAAACTGCTCTACCTCTTATAGCATATACAATAATCTCCAGAAGTAATAGGATTTGGGGTAAATCAGAAATCGTATTTTGAGAGGTAAAACTTGGGGACACCAGCCCCATATAATTAGTCTCGATTTATAACTAAACAAAAAAGTAAATGAAAATGAATCACAGAGCATGTCAGTTTAGCACAGGTAGGAAGATTTCCTGCTTAGTTATTTGAGTCACATGACAAAATTAACTCTACCTTTATTTCTCTTCCTCTGAATGAGATGGGTCAAGAAGTAACAAAGGCTGAGGCCAATGGTTAAGGCTGGGCAGGCTGGGGCGGGAAACATGAGGATAGAGATATGGGAAGTAGACTTTTCTTTATTAGAAGTCTTTTTTCCTTTTAAAGAACAAAACGCCTGTTTTTAAAGCCACCGCTTAGAGTCTTCCTAAAGTGACCAGAACTATGCTTAGTAGAAGGCACAACTATTAATTTACAGACACTGAAGGTTAAAGAGGACTAATTAGATTTGAAGGTCACTGGCATAAGATTTCTAAAATATGCCTATTTTAGGAATTATTTCTATATATCCCTATATACATGAATATGCACGTACATGCAAATATGTATGTCTCTATATATGTATGTATGTTTATATATATACACACAAGTATTTTCTAACTGTCTGCTGAAAGGGACAGATACCCCACAACAATGAGGACACACAGCATCCACATTTTGGTCTCTAGTACCATTCCCCACTAACAGGAACCTGGACTCCTCAGAGAATGGCTGGTTCCAGGGCTAGGGTAGGACATATACAAGATAAGACTATGAGCATCTTGTAGTATCTTAGAGTAAGGAAGCACTTTAAAACGTTTTTTTTTTTTTTTAGAGACAGAGTCTTGCTCTGTTGCCTGGGCTACAGTGCCATGGCGTCAGCCTAGCTGACAGCAATCTCAAACTCCTGGGTTTAAGCAATCCTCCTGCCTCAGCCTCCCGAGTAGCTGGGACTACAGGCATGTGCCACCATGCCCGGCTAATTTTTTCTATATATATATTTTTAGTTGTACAGCTAATTTATTTCTATTTTTAATAGAGATAGGGTCTTGCTCTTGCTCGGGCTGGTCTCGAACTCCTGACCTCAAGTGATCCTCCCGCCTCGGCCTCCCAGAGTAAAACTTTTTTTTTTTTTTTTTTTAAATAAAATGAGGGTTTACAGGACACAGAGGCGAGCTTAAAGGGGCTCCTAATTGGTCAAATATGGGACAATTAAGTTCCAAATTAATTAAGTATAGTAATGAACTATAAGCCACTGGGAGAAAGTAGTAATTCATGAGTCTATAACAGGCAATAATTTTTTTTTTTTTTTTTTTTGGAGACAGAGTCTCGCTTTGTTGCCCAGGCTAGAGTGAGTGCCGTGGCGTTAGCCTAGCTCACAGCAACCTCAAACTCCTGGGCTCAAGCGATCCTTCTGCCTCAGCCTCCCGAGTAGCTGGGACTACAGGCATGCGCCACCATGCCCGGCTAATTTTTTCTATATATTTTTAGTTGGCCAAATTAATTTCTTTCTATTTTTAGTAGAGACGGGGTCTAGCACTTGCTCAGGCTGGTTTCGAACTCCTTACCTTGAGGGATCCACCTGCCTCAGCCTCCTGGAGAGCTAGGATTACAGGCGTGAGCCACTGCGCCCGGCCAACAGGCAAGAATTGATAGATAAAAGTGAGTACTCCTCTATTCTTCAAAAATGTCAATGTAATAAAAGAAAGACTATTCCAGATTAAGGGAATACAGAAGAAACATGACAACTAAATAAAATACCCTATCTGATCCTAGGATGAGAGATATTATTCTCCTCGTTAGTATAGTGGTGAGTATCCAAAAAAAAAGATATTATTCAATCGATTGACAACACAGCATACAGATGGTAGACTAAAGTATTCTATCAAGGATAAATTTACTGAAGATGATAGCTGTACTATCATCACACAATGGTCATATATCCTACTCTCAAGATATATATACTGAAACATTTTAAGGTAAAGGGGCCACATGTATGCAACTTATTCTTAAATGGTTAAACTGTATGTATGTGTAGCGGGAAGACACATGAACAAACATGCTAAAGCAACTAGAGTAAAATGTTAAGAATAGATAAATCTGGGTAAAGGGACTATTCTTGCTCTTTGTACTATTTTTATTCCTGCTATTCTTCTGTGAGTTTGAAGTTATTTCCAAATAAAAAGTTAAAAAAAAATTTGACCTCCACTCTCCCTAGCCCTTTTTCTCTCAGCACTAGTAAGACGAGAAAACTGTTTCTCCACCCCACCTGCAATGTGCTGGGTTATCTGTTCCTTCTCATTATCTTCCAGCTCTTCCCAGCCTTCCAGCTCGGTGAGGTCCTCGATTTTTTTTGTGGTGGCCCGGGCCCGCTCCAGTTTCTCAAACATGCATTTAATGTGGTACCACTCTTTCATATCACCCCCGGACTCTGAGAAGGGATTGGGCACCACTTTGCCAATTCGGCAAACGCCCTTCACAATCTTTTCCTTGCATTTTTTGCAGCCAGCTGTGCCACGCTTGGCATAGTCAACACAGAACCGTTGCTCGGCCATCTCACAGGGGTCACTGCAGAGTCCCACATGCGACCCTGGCAAGAAAACAACGCAGGTGGCACGTGGTCTTAGATGGCCTCCCAGGAATGACAGAACAGGCTTACTTCTTTGGAGGAGGCAGCGTCCATGAAGGAGATCTGTTTCTGACCACCGGCTGAATTGTCTTATGTCAGGCCAGTGATGTTGGTGTCGGAATAGGCACAGTTCTTTTCGGCTGAGTGCACGGAGTGTTTGTGGAGAAAGGATCTTAAAAACCAAAGTCATACAGCTGCATGAAAAGGTAGGAGACAAAAAAGGTGAGATATAAATAAGGAGCTAGGCTTCTAATTTCTCAAAAGCCAGAGTCTTATACAGTGCATGCTGACTAATCAAATACTTCCCAAAGTATTAAAGATTCATTGCTTCCAGAATGAAGAAAAGTTCCAATATGAGAAAATCCAGTTTGCAGAAGAGTGTTCAATTATCCAATGTACACATGTATATCTATCTAGTAAATCACAATGAAGAGAATCCAAATAACATAAACGCCTTTTCAGGCCATCAGCAATACGTGACATATGCATAATAGATGATGAGCTTTAAGTATTACAAGATCCTTAAGTTAAAGTAATCGCCAAAAAAAACTGTACTTGTTCATGAAGTTTTTTTTTTTTTTGAGTCTCGCTTTGTTGCCCAACCTCAAACTCAAGCGATCCTGCTGCCTCCGCCTCCAGAGTAGCTGGGACTACAGGCATGCACCACCATGCTCAGCTGATTTTTTTCTATATATATTAGTTGGCCAATTAATTTCTTTCTATTTACAGTAGAGACGGGGTCTCGCTCTTGCTCAGGCTGGTTTCGAACTCCTGACCTTGGGCAATACGCCCGCCTCGGCCTCCCAGAGTGCTAGGATTACAGGTGTGAGCCACTGCGCCCAGCCTTCATGAAGTTTTTAATGTGAAGTATAGTATATATGCCATCCTCAGAAATCAATCCATGACATATATTTGTAATTTAATCAGAAACACTATTTTCAGGGGCAATTAAGCAAAGCCTAGAATCAGCCTGCCTGGGTTCAAAGCCTAGCTTGGCCACTTATTAGCTGTATGAGGGTACTTAACCTCTCTATTCCTCAGTTTCCTCATATGTAAAACGTGGCTAATAACAGTACTTAAATCAAGGAGTTGTTCTAAGCATGAAGTCCTTAGAACAAAGTTTGGCACACAGCAAGCGCTCAATAAATGTTAACTCTTATTACAGTAAGTGAAGAAGTTATCTTCTAAGCAGAGGCTCTCTGTGCAATTAACCTGTTTATAATTCAGCAACTTGAATTAGGGAATGCTGAAGTAATTTGGATGTCAAAAATTAAAGGAACTGATGAATCAATCCACATGGAAACAGATTCTATCTGCATCTTCTTATGTTCATGTTTTCTAAAGTATCTTTATAGCTTTAATTTTAAACATAGCAGAAATTACTTCCAGTCTGCATATGGCTGTGAAATTGCTATTGTGTTGTAATTAAAAAGCAGGCTTTGCTTACTGCAGTGCAGCACAGTGCAAAGGAAAGCAGGTGGACTTGGAATCAGGGATGCGAGTGCAAGTGTGACCACACAGCTTATCGACTTGTTGCCTCTGAGAAAACTCCACTTGTCTGGGGCTGTTTTCCTATCTCTAAAACAGGTAGAATAACACCTTTCCCGGGTGGTTGGGAAAACCACAATAAATCCGTGAATGGGCTGGTGTGTGTGTGTGTGTGGGGGGGGGGTTGGTGGGTGGGGGGTGTAAGGGGGGGCCGGTTCTGAATTCCCTAAAAATGTATATGAAATGTGTATGTTTGAAAATGAACGTTTTTGGGGGACAGGAGGTCCACAACTTTCATAATCTTCACCAAGGGCTATATAACCCTTATAAGTTTAAGAACGACGGAGCTGAGATACGTGAAAGTACCGCAGACCCACAAGAGGAAGTCAGAACAAGTTGAGTTTCAAGACTTTTCTTAGAAGGTCGATTTACAGAACAAACCCCGCCCCCCAAATGATGAAAGGCGCGGACTTGAGGAAGGCTCGGGGCCACGAGGAGGCACAATGCGGCTCAGAGGAAACCCGTGCGTTCCCCGCCTTCCAAGGGCTGCAGCCCAGGGACCCCAGAAGGAAGCCCTGGAGGCCGCGCCGCAGCCGCCTTCCCCGAGGGGCTTCCCGCGGCGTTCCGCGGAGTGCGCCAGGCTGCGGGCCGGGTGCGGAGAGCCGGCTGCCGGACGCGGGCTGGCGGCGGTGCCGGCGCCCGAGTCCTCGCGCTGCGCCCGGCCGGGCCGGGGCCGCGAGGAAGGTTCCCAAACTCCCGCCGGAGCGCGCCCACTCGTGCACACCGGGCCGGGGTCCGAGAAGCCCCCGCGGCCCCGAGGGCTCCCGGGGAGCCGCGAGCCTCCCCCCCGTCTCCCGGGGGCCTCCACGTCACGGAGGGTGTGCCCCCGGGCTCCGCAGGCGGGCGGGGGAGGAGCCGGGGGGCCGCCTCCCGGGCTGCTTCAGGCTGCGGATCCCGGCCTGCTTCTCTCCCCGCGGGCCCCGCCGCGCCGCGCCGCGCCGCGCCTCCCTTCACTCACCTCCCGGCTCCGGCGCTCACCGGAGGCCTCGGGTCCCGGCGCCCACAGGCCGTAGGCAGCTCACGACGGTTGGAGCTCCTGTCTCTTTAAATCCGGGTCCTTGAGCTGGCGGCAGCGCGCAGGCGCAAAGGCCAAGGCCGGAACCTCGTGACGCGTCCCCGCCCCCGCTGGCCACGTGGGTAGTGGTAGCGGGGCTTGAGGTGGTTCCCGGTCTGCGAGCGAGTGGGGCCGGCGAGGCCCTGGTCATGGGGCGTGGTGGCGTCCCGGACGCAGCCTGGCGTGGACTCCGAGGATCCCCTTGACTTTGTCATACTGTTAGAGCTTGTCTAGTCCTTAAAGATAGTCGTTGAAAAACCGTATTGTAATGAGCTTGGGAACGCAAACCTGTTTTTTCTGTGTTCCCTCTGTCTTGTGTCCCACGAAGTGCTGCCTAGCACATAGTAAGCATTCAGTAACTTTTATGGAATTGAAAAAAGGCACTAGATAGAAGGTAGACAGGTAGGTATAAAGTGTGAAGGAATGGTGGGAAAGTAACCCCTCCATTGTATTTCGTTTAAAGTGCATTTTAAACCTGAAGTCTGCTCTGAGCATTTGAGATGGCTGTTTTTACCCTAGAGTAGTGGGCTCAGAGAAAGTAAGTGACCTTGTTCAGTGTAGGAACGGCAAACAATGGGGCATTGTTATGTAAGCAAAGAACAGATTCCAGAGGGAATTCTGTGCTGTGTGATGGAGAGTGTGGCCTTTATTCTGTAGGGGATAGACTATGCGCCAGGAAGGGTCTGAGGGAATAGTAATTACTGTTGAAGCTGGACAGCGGAGAGACTGGGGAAAAGGAACAAATCAAAAGGCTTCTGTAGTGACCCATGTGAGAGTTGAAATTCAGTTAGTTGGGGTGGGGAGGAAAGTCCATATTTGAAAATCATTTAGATTTTAAATTATCTTCTATAAAGTGCTCATTTATCTATATTTAAAACAAGATAGGATGACTTGGCTGGGCACGGTGGCTTACACATGTAATCCCAGCACTTTGGGATTCCTGGCAGGAGGATCACTTGGGCCAGTGAGCTATGATCAGGCCACTGCACTCTAGCTTGGGTGACAGAGCAAGATCCTGCCTAAAAAAAAGGAAAAACAAAACAAAACAAAAAAACAAGGACAACTTGAGTGGGCAGATAGATAAATAGATAATGGTATTGTCAACTGAAGTAGAAAATGAGATAGGAGGAGGAGGTATTGGGGGTAAAAGGGTGAGTTTTATTTTGGATGTATTATTTGGTTGACTAAGGACAACTGTAAGTCCACTTTTGAAGTGAGATAAGCCTATTTGTCTTTTCTCTAATGTGCAGCAGAATGAACAAGGGCTTTGGTATTGGAAGGTCACTGGAGGCTCAAGTCCTAACTCTGGTAGTTGAGGTATCCTGAACATATCTCCACAACTGCATTTACTATGATACATTGTTTTGAAATTCTCCTTCAGGCCTGGTGTGGTTGCTCACGCCTGTAATCCCAGCACTCTGGGAGGCTGAGGCAGGAGGCTCACTGAAGGTCAGGAGTTCAAAACCAGCCCATCTCTTCTAAAAAAAGAAAGAAATTAATTGGCCAACTAAAAATACATAGAAAAAATTAGCCAGGCATGGTGGTGTGTGCCTGTAGTCCCAGCTACTCGGGAGGCTGAGGCAGAAGGATTGCTTGAGCCCAAGAGTTTGAGGCTGCTGTGAGCTAGCTGATGCCACGGCACTCTACCCCGGACTACAGAGTGAGACTCTGTCTCAAAAGAAAAAGCAAACTATAGCACATACAATTATGTCTAGCAGTGGTCCCCAACCTTTTTGGCACCAGGGACTGGTTTCATGGAAGACAATTTTTCCTCAGGAGGGCTGGGGTGGGGTTGGAGGCCAGAGGCTGGAGGCGGAGCTTAGGCTGTGATGTAATCGATGGGGAGCACATGTAAATGTACATGAAGCTTTGCTGGTTGCCTCCTCCTGTGTGCTTCCTCCCTGGCTTCCTAAGTTTCATGGAAGATAATCTTTCCACCCACTGGTGGAGGAGTAGGGGGGTGGAGCTCTGCTGCCCAGTCCCTAGCACGGTCCCTACGGCAGTCCCTAATAGGCCGCAGAGCACTAGTGGTTTGCATCCTGGGGTTGGGGACTGCAGATGTGTAGTACATAATACTCGATGTTGATAATAAGCATCTGTGTTATTGGTTTATGTATTTGTTATATCTTCTGTCATTATTTTTTATTTTCTTGAGGATGAAGGAAAGAGAAATTTTTTTTTTTGAGACAGTCTCACTGTGTTGCCCAGGCTAGAGTGCTGTGGCATCAGCCTAGCTCACAGCAACCTCAAACTCTTGGGCTCAAGCAATCCTCCTGCCTCAGCCTCCCGAGTCGCTGGGATACAGGCATGTGCCACCATGCCTGAACTAATTTTTTCTATATATGTTTTTTTAGTTGTCCAGCTAATTTCTATTTTCAGTAGAGACAGAGTCTTGCTCTTGCTCAGGCTGGTTTTAAGCTCCTGACCTTGAGCGAGCCTCCCTCCTAGGCCTCCCAGAGTGCTAGGATTATAGGTGTGAGCCACCGCGCCCCGCCAAGAGAAATTTTTGTGACTTTGCCAGTAAAGGAGGAGGAGCAAAAGTCCTGCCTGTCTGAAATGCCATCATACTAATAATGAGCAGAAATACCCAGATGGGTTCTCAGCTGCAGTCAGTTACTATTCAACTACAGTTGATGATTCTGATCTCAGCTGAAGACAATGCCCTGACCTCCACCTAGGACCTCCCTTTACCAAGTCTGGGCTGGGCCTTCTCTTGGTGCACAAATAACTAAGGATTTACCCTGCTCCTCCCAACCACTGGCCTGAGGCAGGGATGCAGGTTTTAGTTCTCCAAAAGGAGTGGAGGATGTTTTAAAGAGACAAAATATTTTGGCATTCTTTTCAGGCCATTCCCTCTGTTAACACATTTCCCACTCTCAGTATTTCCCTTCCGTGTCTATGGGAGGAGGGGTGACATAGTCATCAAGCTATTTTATCCTGCTGATTTGGGGTGATGTTTCAGATGGAAGGTTTATACTTACGTATGTCATTATTATAAAGTTTTGGCAGTATATTTACAATAAACGATTACCAGGTGAAAAAAAGTTAGAAGCAACAACCACAGCAGTGAGGAGTGACCAGGCAACATGGACTGTCACCTTGTACACAATGTCTGATACAGGGCTGATACAGAGCTCCCTGCCCCCATGGAGCTAACAGGCTAGTGTGGGAGATAGATAATAAACAAGTAAGTAAAATGCATAGGATGTAAGATGTGGGTGGGTGCCATGGAGAAAAAGGATGCAGAGGAGGAGAATTGGAACTATGGGGCAGAATGGGATGGCATGCAGTTTTAAGTAATGGTCAGGAAGGTCTCACTGACAAAGTGACAACTGAGAAAACACTTGAAGGAATGAAAGAGAGGGCCACGTGCACACTGAGGGTAGAGGGAGCTTCTCAGATAAAGAACCAGAGGCCAGAACATGTGTGTCACGTTGGGAAAACAGCAAAGAGATCTGCGTGGCTAGAGCAGCCTGAGTTAAGACTGAGAAATGAAGAAGATGAGATCAGCAAGGAGATGGATCCTGGAGGCCTTGTAAGACATCGTAAAGACAGTGGCCTTTATGTGAAAAGGGAAACTAGTAGATTGTATTGCACAGAGAAGTCACGTGATCTGACTTAGATTTCAACAGGATCAGTCTCTGGTTGCTGTGTAGAGAAGTTGGGCGATGAGTTAGGTGGTTACTGTAATAACCTAGGGGAGAGACGAAGGCAGCTTGGGTGGAAACAGTGAAAAGTAGTAAGAAATAACTGAGGCTCATGGACCCCTTGGGCATCTGCAGATGGGCTCAGAGGTGTCCTTGAGCCCTGAAATTTTCTATAAATGTTTGCATGTGCATTGTTGGGAGGAGAGCTTTTATTGGAGTCTCAAAGCAGTTCTGTGATCTAAATCTAGAACTGTGTTGGTGGTCAACAATCAGGATACTTCATGCTTGTTCCTAGCTATTTGAAGTCCTCCATTAAGTTCTTTCCTCAGGCCTTGATCCTAAATCCTCCAGGCCATTGATCCTGTTTGTGAGCTTCTCCGGAGCCTCCACTACCCCTTGCACTTCCAGTTTAGACTCATCAGGATTGTTAGGAAGAAAAGAGAACCACAGGGAAATGAGTAGATTCTGTTCATTTCTTGTGCTACTCACTGTGGGAGCTTGGGAGCTACAGGCAGGAATCGGAAAAGGCCTCACACCTTTGTAGAGCCAGTGAGGGGCACTCGAGAGGCTAGTTCTCTGTGGATTCCCTTTTTTAATAAAGTCTGGTCTATGATTCGTGTAAATCTCAGCAGCAAGAGCTGATTTTATGGTTTGGTTTGCTTAATAGTCGCACAATTAAAATAAGTTGTAAAAAATGGTGGTGATGTTTGCTACGATAAATATTTAAAAGAGAACAGCTATAGGAAGATACAATAATTCAAATCAGCCCATCATTCTTCATTCTCAATAAAGGCTGTGGAGCTTGGTGCATAACCAGAGGGATTTCTTGGCCTGCTCTTTGAATATTTTGTGCTCTAGCTGCCAGGGTGAGGTAGGGCAGAGCTGAGAGGAGTCACGCATGCCTTTGGGAGTAGCTGATCAATGACAGACAGGTTCTGGGACAGGGTTAAGAAAAGGGTTGTTGACTTTCTTCTTTTTATTTTTTTGGAGACAGAGTCTCACTCTGTTGCCCAGGCTAGAGTACCGTGGCTTCAGCCTAGCTCACAGCAACCTCAAACTCCTGGGCTCTAGCAATCCTTCTGCCTCAGCCTCCCGAGTAGCAGGGACTATAGACATGCGCCACCATGCCCGGCTACTTTTTTCTGTATGTTTTTAGTTGTCCAGCTAATTTCTTTCTATTTTTAATAGAGACAGGGTCTTGCTCTTGCTCAGGCTGGTCTTGAACTCCTGACCTGGAGCAATCCTCCTGCCTTAGCCTCCCAGAGTGCTAGGATTAAAGGTATGAGCCACCACACCCTCCCCTGACTTTCTTATTGGAGAAGTAGTCTACTCTCTTAACATTTTTGAGAGTGTACTAAAAACAAAAAAAGAATTGAGGTCACAGATGTGTACGAATGACTCAAAGTTGGCTGCCATCTTCCCTAAATTCCTGGGTTGGGTTTTCTTGTATGAAGTCCTTTCTGTTGGTTATGTTTTTCAGGAGGCAAGTTAATAATTTTCAAAGGAAAATACATTTTACAAACAGATGAGCCTATTTGGGAAATAAATTTTCTCTCTCCTACTGGACTCTGGGCTAGTTGATAGGTAGCATTGATAATCGTTGGTTTTTCAGCTTTGGTTGGGTGGCAGAGGTCAAAGACTGGGCTGAACATTTCCTACCTCTCTTGTTCCTCCTGTCATTCTTTTATACCAGGAGGGCCCCTCCCCCTCTTCTTTCCTTCTCTGGGAGGTTCCACCAGAGCCCTCTTGAAGTATTGCTGGCTGACTGTGCTGCTGCCTGCTGTACTCTGCCTCCCCTGCCTTCAGCTTCTGTCTCAGTCTTGGTGATAGACAGAGGAGGGAGGGTCCTTAGGGAGTACCCAGACATAGCCTAATACCCAGGAAGGCTCAAGGACTAAACTGACCAGGTAGATACTGCATAGCTAGTAAGTGGCAGCAGTGGGACTCAGACCCTAGACTTTTGATTAGCTCTCTTTCTACTGCCTCTATCAGTAGTTTAATAAATAATTGTTGGCTGGGCTTGGTGGCTCACGCCTGTAATCCTAGCACTTTGGGAGGCTGAGGTGGGCGGATAGCTCAATGTCAGGAGTTCAAGATCAGCCTGAGCAAGAGCGAGACCCTGTCTCTACTAAAAATAAATTATCAAACAGCACCTCATGCTTACAAAGAAAAATGAAGAAATAAAATTTTATTTTTTAAAAAATTATAAATTTTTTTAAAAGTTAAAAAAAAAAGATTAGCCAGGCATGGTGGTGCATGCCTATAGTCCCAGCTACTTGAGAGGCTGAGGCAGAAGGATCACTTGATCCCAGGAGTTTGAGGTTGCTGTGGGTGAGGCTGACACCACAGCACTCTAGTCCTGGCAACAGAGCGAGACTCTGTCTCAAAAATAAAAAAAATGCTAAGATTATAGGCAAGAGCCACTGCGCTCGACCATGAGTACCAGATATTGTGCTAAGCAATGTGTGTCTGTGTTTACTTGATCTTCAGAGTAAATCTGTGAGACAGGTTCTTTTTTTTTTTTTTCCTGAAACCTCTCCTAAAAAGTGATGGGTTCTGTTACCATCTCAACAGATGAAATAAGTTGACAGGTTACTTTATTGCTTCAAGCATTGGTTTCTGTCACTACAGAATTATCTGAAGAGCTTGTTTAAAATGCCCCAATCTAGACCCACTGACCTAGAATGTTGAGCAGGCCAGGATAGGGCATTGGATGTAGTTAGATTAGGGGACCATTGTCTTAGAGATGGGCCCATTTGGGCTGACCAGGTGAGACAGCCCTTTGCCCAGAATCTATACACACTGGTGAATGAATGATTCTGCCCAAGCATCTGTCTAAAATCTAAACTGTCTTACCTCAAAACCCTGAGCTGCCTTTGGGATATGTCAAGAAGAATTTCTGCTTAGGCAGAATCTGTTTACTCTTTAACTTGGGCTTTAGCTGTTTCTATACTTTGCCATTTTTATTATAAAAGACATTTCTGGGTACGGACGGGTACGCAGTATGTTTGTTATGTTATATTCTGTACTTTTCCTGTATGCTTATATTTTCTAAGTAAACTTTTTGAAAATTAAAAAGACATCAGAAAAAGTTATAAGATCACTTTCTACAATGAGAGGTTTTCAAGTGGCTTCTAGGATTACTTGAAGTGGTAAACTCCAGGGTTCTTTTGTTAAGTGAGTCTTAGGCACTCTAAAAAGAAGGGCTTCTCTAGTTTCCCTGCTGCCTTCTCTCCCCTTCCCCTGCCCCCCACCTCCTCTGGGCGTGTCTAGAAGCTGTGGGTTGAAGCGTTGATCTGTAACTGAAAGGAAAATGCAGATTAAAGGAGAATTATTCAGTTTTGCCCATTATCTCTGAGTTTTCCCAATTGAGGAAGGTAAGTATTCCCCAGAAATGAATTTGCACTTCTCTGTTCTCTCCCACGCTGGCTTTCTACTTTGGAGTGGAAGTCTAAATTCCTGAGGATCCTGTTCCAGGGCTTTTATAATCTAGCCCCAGTGGACTCCCTGTCCTACCCTGCCACTTCCTTCCATGCACTTGAAGCGACTTTCCCCAACACTCTGTGCACTTCCATGTCTCTGTGCTGCTGCTGCCCGCTTTGTCTACAATACTCGTTCCCTCCTTCACTGCTTGGTGCACGCAATCTTATCCATCCTTCAAGGCTGAGTGCAAATTTTTACCTCCCCAGAAGCCTTTCTCAACCCTCCTCCCCATAGTCATTTCATGTTTCCTCCAACAAGTCCCCCACTTAACGCTTTACCCAAACATATTAATTTTGTTACATTATATTGTTAGCTGTATACATTTAGTTCTGAACTGAGGGCCATTTTTGGTTAACCCAGTGGGGTGGTGGGGTTGTGATGATGCCAGTGACAGGGGTAGAGGCTGGGGAAGCTGCTAGACATCCTACAATGCACAGGACAGTCTCTTGTGCCAAAGAATCGCCCAGCCCCCAAGTGTTAGTAGTGTAGAGGTTGAGAAACCCTCATCTAGACTGAGATCCCTTTCTTCAAGACCACATTTTATTCATCTTTGAATCCCCAGGAACTCTCATACGGTAGGTTCTCAGTAAATAGCAAATATACTAGTGAGGGGGAGTGAATGAATGGAAGCAAATGGGTCTAAGCCTTCTTGGGAAATACCTCTATTTAATCCAGTGCCTCTTCTAGAGTATCCCAAACAGCTCCTCCCTGGCCTTGCATTTTCCCTCAGATACCCTCTGAGGGTGGTGACATGGAGGAAAGGCAGTGTCCAAGAATCCGGAAACCATGTAATATTAATAATAACAGCTGACACTTAGTGCTTACTGTATGGGTCAGATGTTACACTAAAAACATTTACATGCATTTAACTCATTTAATCCTAGGGGGTAGGACCTGCTACTCCCCCTGTATTACAGTTGGGGAAACTCAGAATGAAGTAACTTGCCCAGGGTCACCTTGTTAGAAAGTGGTGGGTCCCAGGGCACTGTGGAACTGCTCTTTCCCATGGGAATTTCTGGAAACTGAAGCCGTCATTCTTCCTCCCATCAAGGGACCACTAAGGAGTAAGCTTTATTGCTAGTAAATTGGGGATAAGACAGAATCGTGTGGCAGTGTGTGGAGAGAATCTGGCAACAGACTTCAAAAAAGGTGTCTTCCCTGCCCAGCCAAGTCTTCTGAAGAGCACTGAGTTCCCTTAACCTTGACAGCAAACTGCCCTAATCTTAATTCTTGCTATTTGGAAGGAATTCTCTCCCATCGTCTCCATTTTATTATTAAATAAGAAAGGATGTTGGGCTCGGAATCAAGTTGTATCTAGTCTCACCTTAGCAATTAACCTCCTGAGTGATCTTGGAGTAGTCATTAGGCATCTGCAATGGAGGTGACAATAGTTGTTTTCCTTCTTTGGGGGGGTGTTGAAGCTTGAAGAAAACTGAAGGTTGGTGAGAAAAAAATGCTATGCAAATATAAATTAATATTAAATAATATAATAGTGGGCAGTAAAATAGTGGGAGAACAGGGGCTTTGGGATTGCTGCCTTGGGCAAGTTGCTTCACTCTGAGCCTCAGTTTCCTCAACTGTAAAATGAAGATTTTATATACTTTACAAGGTTCTTGTGAGGATTCAAAGTGATGTATGTCAAGCCCTAGCATAGCACCAGATACAGGTAGGTATCTAGTACATGATAGCTATTATTGATAACCTCACCATCTGGCTTGATTGATACTACCTTACCACCACACTTGGCAAAACAACAAGCAAACAATACACACACACACTGAAAACTACCACCACCATCATCATCCTACTACTGTGGTCCTTCCTATTCTCCTAAAGGTGACCACTGGCTCCCCAGTGTGCTTGAAGCCTGCCAAATGCTGTTAGCAAAATGGAGGTGCAGCCAGATGGAACTTCTTTCCTCTGAAAGACGGAGTGACTTCAGTGAAGGACGGCTGAGTGCAGATTCACTCTGAAATGGCTTTGACTGCCAACTGACAGGGAGGAGCGAGCCAAATGCAGTGGGGAAGGCTGAGTGCAGCTTGGAAGGCAGTGTGGGCTTGCTGACTCTTTGATCTTGCCCTGCCACTGAGTTACTTTCTTTCTCCTGTTCTCTGCCTAAGGGGTCTCTAGGCCATGAGGGCTGTCTGGTAGCTCCTGCTGACATATAGACGTTCCTCTTAGCTTATTCGATGCCATGAAGAATACCTATTGGCTGCTAAATGCAGAGGTAGCTCATTGCACTCTAGAGGCTGTTGTGTATACCTCCTTGTGCTGCTGTGGAATAGGTATGGGCTTCATGTGCCAGAAAAGGGAGACACACAGCAGGAAAAGATATCTTAGCCCTTTGTTGAAGCTGCTGGTTGACTTTTATTTTTGTTCTGATGTCTATGAGTCAGCTTGGTCTTTGCCACTTTCCCAAGCAACTTCCAGCTGTGTATTATTCATTCAACAGCTATTTATCAAGCCCTATTATGTGCCTGACGTTATTTTAGGTTGTGGCTAAGGCAGACAAGCTCTCTGCCCTCATAGAATTTACATTCTGGTGGGGAAAACATTAATTTATGTAAAAATAAACAAGCCAATTTAAGATAGTGGTAAATTTAATGAATTCATGAAATCATATGATAGTAACAGGAGGTGGGGGTATGGCTATTTTTTATGCCATCTGAGAAAGGGACATTGGGGCTGAGAACTGAATGATGAGGAGAACTGCCATGCTATTTGGGAAGTCAGGTTCTGAGCAAGAACCACAAAAGCATAAACCCTGAAATGGCACATTTGAGGACTAGAAAGCTAGCCAGTGAGACCTGGGACATAAAGAATAAAGAGGAAGAGTATAGCCAAGACTTCATCTTGACTTCTTGATGAAGTCAAGAGTGGTAGGTTACAAAGTGGGTGCCCACAGATCACACTCGGCCTACACAGTGTTTTTGAGATTTCACTAAAAATCGTGACTTGCAGTTTCTCCTAAAGATTTTAAAAAAACTTGGCCATACCACCAATTGTCCTGAATAACAATTGCTTTTGACATAGAGTAGTTATGCTCTCCTGTCCCCTTCCACTCCCCTTTAATTGGGCTTGTGTCATCAGTTCTTATGTAGTAGACATTTGAACTAGCAACCCCTGAGTGCCATGTGGGCTTAATAAAGGCTTGGATTTATTTTTTTCTGTGAGATGGAATCATATAATGAAGGGCTTTAAGTGACAAAAGAGACTTGATCTAAATTTTTAAGATCACTCTGACTACTTTGTTGAGAATACATTGTGGCTAGAGTCAGGGATAGGCAATGATTAATAAGGGATGGTGGTGGCTAAGGGCCAGTGGAGAGAGGAAAAACGTGGACAAATTCTGGGTATATTTTGGAGGTAGAGCTGACAGAACTTAACTAATGCATTAAGATAAGGAAAGGGAATGGAGGGTAACTCCCAGGGTTTGTCTTGAGCACCAGGGTGGGTGGTGGTGTTATTTACAGCTGAGACAGGGAAGATTAGGGAGGACAGTTTGGGGAAGAAAATCAAAGCTGTTTGAGAGTTATTAAATTTAGGACACCTATTAAACCCGTGACTGGAATGTTAGGTAGGCAGCTAGGTGAGCCAGCAGCTTAGGAGGAAGGTCATGGTTGGGGATATAACTTGAAAGTCCTCAGTATATTGGTGATACTTAAACTTACAGGTGATACTTAAGATCATCGAGGGAGGAAATGTAGATATAGAATAGAATGCAGTGAGTTCCAAGATTTTTTGTGGTTAAATTTAAATCTTCTAGATTCCTGGTATCATACAGACTAGTAGACTCTTAATATTAAAAAGCAATCGAAGGCCATCTATCTAGTCACCATTCCCACCTATATATTCATTCAAAACCACAGCACAACGTTCAGAAAAGTAGCTAGCCAATTTGTGCTTCATTGGCAGGAAACAGTATTTGCATTAAGACATTTCATTCTGTGTTCATTAGAATGTTTCACTGGACTCCTACCACATGCCTGTGAGAAATTATACATCCTCATCTTATAGTGAAACAAACTAAGGTTCAGAGAGGTGACTTGCCCAAGATGATTAACCATTAGAAAAGGTAAGAGTGGGAACTTGAACGCAGGTCCTGTTTTTGCGATTCTCTTGTTCTTTCCATTACTACACACTAATCTAGCGGTTGTTACTGTTAAAGGTTTTATGCCTAAAGTACATTTTTCCTGTACTTTTAATTCCATAGCCTCTTTTGTTCGCTGGTGTGTAAAAAGCAGTCATTACTTCTATCATTAAATGAAATACATTTTGTAAATTTTTAGGTACTTTCAAATGTACATTTGAAAGCTAGCTGGATCAGCATTTTTTTTCTTCCAAGTTAGACTGATTTGAATTGGTAAGTGAAGTGAGAGGATACCTTTATAGCATTTACAGTAATTCTATATTGGGATGTTGGCTGAATTAGGGGGCTCTCTAAAAACAGAAGTGACTGGACTGAGTCCTTAGGACCAATTCTTACAATTTGGGAACGTTAGTAGTTTTCAGTCTAATACCAAAACCTATTTGACTTAGCTCAAAGTATAAAGGAGCTTCCCAAGGTGTGGAGGATCAGGAAGGATGGACTAACTCCCGTAGCTGTTTACACTGATCTCAAATCCAACAGGGTTTCACTGAGCACTGATTATGGTGAGGGCCCCCTCCCTGCTGCTCTGGGCTAGAGTATTGGGATCAGATTTTGAGGGCTTTTGGGCCCTCCTAAAAGCCCAATGGGGGTTCATATGAGCAGTAACACACACCTGACAATTCTTAAGCTCTTTAACTGTTACAATTGAGGACTCAACCTTCAAGGATAAATTGTTAACTTAGAGAATGCTCAAATTCCTTAGAGCAGGGCATTCAAGGCCCTCCACATTCTCCATAATCTCCCTTTCCAATCATAAATTCCACCGTTGCCAGGAGTGAACCTTCTGCTCTACTTAAGTTGGTCTGCTTACTACCAGCTGAGTATGTTTAATTTTTTTCACCTGGATACCTTTTGCTTTAGATCTGTGCCGTCCTTTATGGTAACCACTAATCATGTATGGCTATTGAGTACTTGAAATGTAGCTAGCCTAAACTGAGATGTCCTGTGTTAGATACACCCAGATTTCAAAAATGTAGTACGGGCCAGGTGCGGTGGCTCACGCCTGTAATCCTGGCACTCTGGTAGGCCGAAGCGGGAGGATAGCTCAAGGTCAGGTGTTCGAAACTAGCCTGAGCAAGAGGGAGACCCCCATCTCTACTATAAATAGAAACAAATTAATTGGTCAACTAAAAATATATAGAAAAAATTAGCTGGGCATGGTGGCGCGTGCCTGTAGTCCCAGCTACTCGGGAGGCTGAGGCAGGATTCTTGAGCCCAGAGTGTGAGGTTGCTGTGAGTTAAGCTAACACCATGGCACTCTAGACTGGGCAACAGAGTGAGACTATCTCATTAAAAAAAAACAAACTCAATCTTCAAATATTGACTACATATTGAGATGTTAATATTAATATTTTGGATATACTGGAGTAAATAAAATACATCAGCTGGGCACACTGGCTTCTGCCTATAGCCCCAGCTACTTGGGAGTCTGAGTGTAGAGGATTGCTTGAGGTGTTTGAGGCTGCAGTGAGCTATGATCATGCCACTGTACTCCAGCCTGGGCAACAGAGACCCCCGACTCTTGGAAAAGAAACAGGCAGGGTGCAGTGGCTCATGCCTGTAATCCTAGTACTCTGGAAGGCCTCACTTGAGGTCAGGAGTTCAAGACCAGCCTGAACAATAGTGAGGCCCGTCTCTACTAAAAATAGAAAAAATTAGCTGAGCTTGGCAGTGGGCACCTGTAGTCTCAGCTACTCAGGAGGCTGAGGCAGGATTGCTCGAGCCCAGGAGTTTGAAGTTGTGAGCTAGGCTGATGCCATGGCACTCTAGCCCGGTGACAGAGCAAGATTATGTCTCAAAGAACGAACAAACAAACAAAACCCAAACAACCCATTTAAACTAATGTCACCTGTTTCTCTTTACTTTAACTACTAGAAATGTGAAATATACCTATGGCTTGCATTAGTGCTCCTCCAGATCATTAACCATGGTATAACTGAGCCTACCCTTGCAACCCATATTTGTACTTTCTTGCTGAAATAATAAAGTGATGAATAACAGAAAATTCTGAGTGTGGGTTCATCTATTTGAGGCAGGCACTGTGTCATCAAACTGAAGTTGCTATCACTGATCAGCTGGTAGCTCAAGAAAGACTTTGTGCCAAAGGCAGCAGGACAATTTGTGGCACATAACTGCTCAGTGTTAGATAACTTCTTTTAAACACTGACACCAAACAAAACTTTCAGTCCCATCTTTATCTCCCCTTTTTCTTCTTCCATTTCTAGTCACTAAAATGTTAGCTCTTCCTGTGAAATTCTTTCAATTATATTCCTTTTCTCCCAATCCATATCTAATTAAAGCCTTAGTCACCTCACTTTTGAAAATGTAGTTTTCCAGTAGTCTCCCAGCTTTCTTCTCCCCTGTTCCTTCCATTCTATATACTGCAACTAATCTTCCATTTTTTTGCAGATGTTAATTCTTTGTTCAAAATCTCCAGTGTATTTCCACATTGCCTGTAGGAAGAATTATTTCATCTAGCAATCAAAAGCTTTTCAGATCTTATCTCTTGGTACTCCCCTCCATAAAACCTGGGCTTTAGTGAAACTAGACTGAGTTAGCATATATAAAGTACTTTGATGCCTGCCTGGCCTGTATTAAGAACTAGATAAGTCTTAGCTATCATTATGGCTCACTTTTATTTGAATATACTGAATGCATTTCTATCTCCAGAACACTAATTCCCTTTTCCTATTTGCATACCTCAACCTCTTTTTCCAAAGGAGGAAGGAGTGATTTAAACTATCAATGACCAGCACTAGCCAACTGTTACTGCTGGAAAAACTTAGTCCTTCCTACACTAGATAAAAACATGTAAACCATGAACCCTAATTTACCATAAAATAAAATTTAAGACTGGCTAAGACAGAAATAAAAGGTAATTTTTTTTCATTCAAGAAACAGTAAGTTTGTTGAATATTATTTAAAGAAAAAGGCCCCAAAAGGTACAAATGGGTTCTGGATTTATGGCAGTTACTCTCCAACTCTGGCATACATCAGAATAAACTGGGAGCTTTCAAAAATAATATAGCTGCCTAGGTCCCACCCCAGATTTATTGAAAGGTAAGGCCTCAGGCACCTTAATTTTTTTTTTAAAGCTTCATAGGGGATTCTCACGTGCACCTATATCTGACAAGTGCTGGTCTACTCAAGGCAAATTTTGGTTTAAGGAGGCTGGTCATGTTTGGCATATATTTTTCTTGATGTTCTACTAAAGCATGTTTTTGAAAATAGAATACTCAGAAAGAGAACTGATTAACCTACAGTGACTTATGTGTTTGAGTAGTGTTCTAAATAAACAAAAAAGAAAACCAACCTTTTGGGTTTGATTTAGTGGTGCATATACATCCCAAATAGCACACTAAGTATTAATCTAAATGCTTGCTGGTCTAAGTTTTAATTAAAAACGTTCAAAACAATTACTTAAGTAAATATATATTTCACTATGTGCAGTATTTGTAACTCAAAATTATACAAACATGTTAATGTGTGGAAAAGTTGGCATTTTGTTATGTAACACTTAAAAAATTTCAAAAACAACCTTATCTAAAAAATATTTTACACTAATTTTTCAAAGTGCTGTAGCTCACTGGTTCATTTATCTCAACGACACAGTTAGATACCCACATCTCTAGGCATGAAGTAACCGATATACTGAGAGACAGCACTTTTTATACAATAGCGGAAACTGTTAAAAAATCAAACTCTTGGGTCTTTAAAACCTTATAACAAAGCCCCTTTCACCCTCCAATCCTGAGACAACAAATCCTGCAGTTCTCCCTCATCATCGCTGTCAGCATTCTCCTCCTCCTTTTTCTGCAGTTCTTTTATGGTCAGAATCTGTTTAAGCTTATTTTTTATTTCATCCTGGCGATTCCGCAGCTTTTCCACCCGACGGTAACACTCTATCTGCTCATCGATTTCCCCAATTTGGCGGTCCAACCGTCCCTCCTCATCTTCTTCAGCAACTATGGCTTCGGAAATAGTGTTGACCTGCCTCATGGCTTTTTGAAATTCGTCCCATTCTTTGTCCATCTGATCCTTTGGAGCGTCTACCTTTCGTACCTTTGCATCTACCTCAGGGTCGTCAAAAAATCCTTCTGGCAATGCTTCCGCGGTGTTTTCTCTCCTTTCCACTACTTTTTCATGTATTTCTGCTTTCTCAATCGACCCCGAATGAGGAATTAAGGGGGCTTTGGGAGGATTTGTGTTAAAAAAATCCTTTGGCAGCACACTATTTGTTACCTCCCGCGAGGAAGAAAGTGAATGGTCCTTGCCCTGTGCATCGGGCGGCTGCTTGCTGGCGTCCCACTTTTTTCTTTCTCCTCCCTCCTCTTCCTCCTCCTCGTCCTCGTCCTCATCTTCATAATCGGGGAGTAAGCCGAGTCCCGAAGGTTTACTGGAGGTCGCCCTAGTGGACTCCTTTCCTGTTTTGTCAAAGTTGGTGGGCAAAGCGGATGTGGAGGGCTGTACCTGAGGAACGGAGGTGGTCTTCGCTCTCTTGGCATCTTGGCCGTCTGCGTCCGGCGCCTTCCTCTTGGCGAACTGAGGTGCTGAGCTGGCAGAAGGACCCTGAGTGGCTTCTTTCGCGCCTTTCAGCTCGGCCACTTTCTCTCGGTGCTGCTTTCCCAGGACGTGAGTCTGCCACAGGAGCTCGCTCTTAACCGGAGTGTTACACAAGGCACAACTCAGTTGCCCCAAACGGTTGTACTTTGCCAATGGAGACTCTATCCGTTTCCGGTTGGCGCTCAGACGCTGCTTCTCCTTCATCAACCGCCGCAGTTCTTCCTGATTCACCACTCGCTTCCCCGCCGGGGTCCCAGCAGAGGCGGAGGACGCCATCTTGGCGACCAGACCGAAGGCGATTCTGGTTTCCGTTCCGTCGCGGTGTAATAACGTCACTTCCTTTCGGGGCTATGATTGGCTGAGACTCAGAAGAGTGGGGCGTGGCGCCAGGGTTTTTGCTCAGAATCGCGACTGAGTCTGTTTTTGCCTTTAACCGTTAAGCTATGGCTGCGATAAAGGCGGTGAACGCCAAGGCTGAGGTGGCTCGGGCGCAGGCGGCCTTGGCTATCAATATATGCGCCGCCCGAGGGCTGCAGAATGTGCTGCGGACCAACTTGGGTCCTAAGGGCACCATGAAAATGTGAGGCGGCGGTTAGGCGGCTGGGGGTTTGTCGGGTGTCGGCGCGCGCTCTGAGGCAGAGGTTCCGCGGACGTTGGAGCGGTGTGGACGCACCGGGGTCTGGTTTCCCTGGTTCCGATTCCTGCCCTGAGAGCGTCTTTAGCTCGTTGGGGGAGGAGCAGAAAAGCCTCCCCGAGGAAAGGGCCCCATGAAGGAAGCTGTGACGCCCCCTCTTTTCGTTAAAGTTCGTGTACAATTAGAAAGTCAGTTCCTTTAGTGTCTTATAGGAAACATAAAGCATTAAACTCCTTTGCTCTTTAAGACTGTACGCCCGTAGTCTGTAAATTCGGCAGATAATCTTATTTTTGTATGGCGGTATGTAGGAGTGGAGAGGCACGGGCTTTGGAGCCACCAAGGCATGGGTTCAAATCCAAGTTCCGTAGCCTTGTAGCTGTGAGTACTTAGGCAAGTTACCTCAATGCTCTGTGCCCACGGTTCTTCCTTTCAGCATATATTTATATAGCTCCATTTTCTTTAGACAAGAGTGGGGAAAAGAGACTAATGAGGGCAAAAGGGTATGAGAGGAGAGATAACGTCCTCACAGGAACAAGCCAAATAATATTAGTTGTAAAAGATGGCACTTATGCACTAAATCAGGGGTCCTCAAACTTTTTAAACGGGGCCAGTTCACTGTCCCTCAGACGGTTGGAGAGTGCGCACTATGTGCCCAGGAGGAGTCAGCTGCTAAGCAGGACAGGCAGTGGCGATAAAAACACCCCAGAGGGCCGTATAAATGTGCTAGGCAGCCCCTATGTGGCCCGAGGTCGGTAGTTTGAGGACGCTTGTACTAGGTGCTGGGAACACAGAAACGACCAAGATACAGTTTCTGTTGTTAGATTTGATAGACAGATGTGCTAATTATATGTAGCTACATATAATTATACTGAGGAAAGGGAATAAAGACAGAAGGAAAAGGCTCTCAACGGATGATGTTTGATCACTCTTTTTTTTTTTTTTTTTGAGACAGAGTCTCACTTTGTTGCCCAGGCTAGAGTGAGTGCCGTGGCGTCAGCCTAGCTCACAGCAACCTCAAACTCCTGGGCTCAAGCAATCCTGCTGCCTCAGCCTCCCAAGTAGCTGGGACTACAGGCATGCGCCACCATGCCCGGCTACTTTTTTCTATATATATTAGTTGGCCAATTAATTTCTTTCTATTTATAGTAGAGATGGGGTCTCGCTCTTGCTCAGGCTGGTCTTGAACTCCTGAGCTCAAAGGATCCGCCCACCTCGGCCTCCCAGAGAGCTAGGATTACAGGCTTGAGCCACCGCGCCCGGCCTGATCACTCTTGAAAAAAGAATAAGAACTCACTAGTTGGAGAAGGGAGTAAAACTCTTGTAGGTAGAGTAATTTCAGGAATAAGAAAGCCCAATGGGCTGGGCACAGTGGCTAACACCTGTAATCCTAGCATTCTGGGAGGCCGAGGCAGGTGGATTGTTTGAGCTCAGGAATTTGAGACCAGCCTGAGCAAGAGCGAGACCCCATCTCTACTAAAAATAGAAAGAAATCTGGGCAACTAAAAATATATAGAGAAAAAAATTAGCTGGGCATGGTGGCGTATGCCTGTAGCCCCAGCTACTTGGGAGGCTAAGGCAGAAGGATTGCTTGAGCCCAGGAGATTGAGGTTGCTGTGAGCTAGGCTGACACCATGGCACTCTAGCCTGGGCAATAGAGTGAGACTCTGTCTCAAAAAAAGAAAAAGAGCCCAATGGTGCAAATCCAACAGTAAAAACCAAAACGTGATATATTAAGGGAATGAAAAGGTTTGGCCAGGTGCGGTGGCTTATGCCTATAATCCTAGCACTCTGGGAGGCCGAGGAGGCAGGATTGTTTGAGCTCAGGAGTTCCAGACCAGTTTGAGCAAGAGTGAGACCCCATCTCTACCAAAAAGAAAGGAAAAAACAAAACAAGAAAACAGCCAGGTGTTGCAGGCACATGCCTGTAGTCCCAGCTACCCGGGAAGCTGTGGCAGAAAGATGGCTTGAGCCCAGGAGTTGGAAGTTGCAGTGAGCTACAATGACACCACTGCACTCTACCCAGGGTGATAGAGGGGAACTCTGTCTCAACAAAAACGAACAAGGCAACTGACCACACCTCCTCACAACCAAAAATATATAAAAGAAAAAAAACAAAACAAAAAGATTTGTCTGTGGGAAGGTAGATGAGGGAGGGAAGATAGATACAAACCAGACTGGGAAAGGTCAAGTATGTCATTTTTAAATTAGTTTGGATTTTACCTTGAAGATGATGAAGAACATAAAAATCACTGAAGGATTTTTCATCAGGGAACTGACTGTATCACATTGTCTTTTAGAAAAATAAATGTAGTATGGAGGGTAGATTCAAATTTGGATATACCAGGATGCTGTCTTAAGTAGTCCAGGGTAGAGATGATGACAGTGGGAATGGAGAGAAGGAGGTAGATTCAAGAGATATTTAGGGCCATGCGCGGTGGCTCACACCTATAATCCTAGCTCTCTGGGAGGCCGAGGCCAGCGGATTGCTCGAGGTCAGGAGTTTGAAACCAGACTGAGCAAGAGCGAGACCCCATCTCTACTATAAATAGAAAGAAATTAATTGGCCAACTAATATATATAGAAAAAATTAGCCGGGCATGGTGGCGCATGCCTGTAGTCCCAGCTACTCGGGACGCTGAGACAGCAGGATTGCTTGAACCCAGGAGTTTGAGGTTGCTGTGAGCTAGGCTGATGCCACGGCACTCACTCTAGCCTGGGCAACAAAGTGAGGCTCTGTCTAAAAAAAAAAAAAAAAATTTAGGTTGTAGAATTGACAGAACTTGGTGATCTAATAAATATAAGAGATGAGGGAAACTAAGTTGAGTGACTGAGAACATTCACCAAAATGTATTAAAACCTATAGGAAATTTGCAAATTTGTGCTTTGTAGACTTCTAAATATTCTTCTTTGACCAAACCACTGTTCATAACTCATCAACTTCTCTTATCTTTAAACTTGTAAATGCTCCACTTGGGATGAAATTGCCATAAGCAGTCCATCTGGAGAAAAATGATTTTGTGAGCTGCAAATGGTGGTAATTACTGTGGTATGGTATCTCCCATGGTACAGTGGAAGTTTTCCAAGCCCAGTTCCCCATAGTAAGGACAGTAGAGTGGCAAGCACTGAGAATGTCTTGACATGTGAGACTAATAACATCACTGTTCTCTGAACAGGCTTGTTTCTGGTGCAGGTGACATCAAACTCACCAAAGATGGCAATGTGCTGCTCCATGAGATGGTGAGCTGATGCTGCTGACTTTAATAAACCTTAATAAGCCTTAATTGGGAGCATGGTGCAACTTGTATGTCTTCAAGCCAAGGCTATCAGCTAAATGTCACAGTATGGAGATATGCTTGTTGAATTAAACCTCAATAAAAAATGTTTTTTGGCTATTTTGAAAGCTTTGTTCAAGTAATAGCTTAGGGATACTCACAAATTAATAACATCTTTTAAGGGCACTGCATTGTGTTCTTTGTAATTATGGAAAAATAAAAAATGCTTTGCAATTTTAGTAAATGTATTTATCTTTGAGATTTAAGGATTTAATCTTATTTTAGAAATGGCATTGCCTTCTGAAGCAAAGGCTTTTATAATGTGTTCAGACCTCATTACTTTTCACTCTTTAAATTTTGAACTTGACATTTAAATATTGATAATATAAAATATGTAAACTTGCAGGATAGAGCTTATTTCATAATTTTACTATTGACCCTTAGGTTATCATGTTTTTTGTGGCCTACCTCCTTATCTCATCCTCTCTCTTTTTTAATCTGTTGCTTACTTTTTCCAGCAAATTCAACATCCAACAGCTTCTTTGATAGCCAAAGTAGCAACAGCTCAGGATGATGTCACAGGAGATGGTACTACTTCAAATGTTCTGCTTATTGGAGAGTTACTAAAACAAGCTGATCTTTACATTTCTGAGGTATTAGCATTTCATAGAATTCACATTTTATTTTGAATGGAAAGTTTTTACTAGTAATATGGTTTAATTTTAGAGGGTAAAGTTAATTTTCTTCAAGATATTCTTGGATAGTTATAAATGGAAATAATATTGAGCTTTTTCCCAAAAATAATGACTTTTATTGGAATTATATACCTCTTTTAAAAATTAAATATTTAAGATACCGGAAAGGGTAAAAAAATTACCTATGTATCCATGGGTAATTACCTAAGAAAGCAAATGCCACTGACAAAGTTGAAACCAAATTATATACCTTTAAACAGATAACTGGAGGAAAATTATTGAAAGTTTTCAACACTGTGAATTTACCTACCTATTGACTGAAGAAAAACTTAATTTTTTTTGACACAGAGTCTCGCTTTGTTGCCCAGGCTAGAGTGAGTGCCGTGGCGTCAGCCTAGCTCACAGCAACCTCAAACTCCTGGGCTCAAGCGATCCTCCTGCCTCAGCCTCCCGAGTAGCTGGGACTACAGGCATGCGCCACCATGCCCGGCTAATTTTTTTTCTATATATATTAGTTGGCCAATTAATTTCTTTCTATTTATAGTAGAGATGGGGTCTCGCTGTTGCTCAGGTTGGTTTCAAACTCCTGACCTCAAGCAATCCGCTTGCCTTGGCCTCCCAGAATGCTAGGATTACAGGTGTGAGCCACCACGCCCGGCCAAAACTTAATATTTTAAAGAATTAAAATTAGTTTTACTTAGAAGTCTTACTGAGGACTATAGACAGAGCCCTACATCTCAGGAGCAGCCCTTTAGAGAAGTTTAATCAGACTGCTCTAATGTAGTATTTCAGTTTACAGTTCATACATAGGTGGTGAAGATTTACTATGTGTAAAATTATATTTATTTAGAAGTTGCATTAAAGTAGAATTGTGTCACAGTTTGGGCGTAAGAGTATATATTTGGTTCTAGATTACACAAGTATAATCACTAACCCCATCAGATGTTATCTTATGTGTAGGAAAAGGCAAGGACTAGGGTCAGTTATGTTTTAAGGAATATAGTGACTCAGGCAAAAGACATGGAGGGATCATATGCTGTACCTTGTTTTACCTTTAAGGCATCCCTCCAGAGAGCTGCATGCTGTCGTAGACTCAGGGGCTTTGTGAAGTTATGTTGGCAGGCAGAAATGAACGAATGTGGCCTTCTATGTGTTTGTTATCCCTTATCTTTCTAGTTTCATTTTCCTTCATTAAGAACCACCTACTCTAGCCAGAATCCTCCATTTGCTAGCCTCTAAAATCATCATGCACATTTCTACCTCTGTGCCTTTGTTCAATCTGTATTCTTTCCTTGCATACTTATCTCATTTCTCTAATTAAGTATATGAATTTTCCTCTCAGGGACCATTTCAGCAAAGCATAACCTGGTCAAGTGCTAAAATTATTATTTCTTTGTGTTTCATTTAGTATTGAGAATTGTCTATTAATTCAGTACCTGCAACTTTTGGCTGAAAGCAGTAGAAACTTGACTAAAACTCACTTAAACAATAAGGAAATTATTATCTCCCATAATAGAACACTGGGAGATAAGGTAGGCTCCAAGGTTGGTTGATTACAAAATTCAATTAGTCATCAAGTACCCAGATTCTTTGTCTCTTAGCTCTTCCACTCATAATGCTGTTTCATCCTGAGGATTATTTCTATCCTGAATGTAAGACTGCCAGAGGAAATCAGGGCTACCTGCTTCCCTTCTCTTAGTAATACTCAGCAGGAGAGGGCAAGAGAAAGCCATTCCCAAAAGTTTCAGAAGGGTGAGATGCTGACAGACATAATTATGAAACTGTGTGGCCATACAGTGATAGAGCCGGGCCTAGGATATGACAGAAACACTGAGGCAGGAGGGGTATCCTGAACTAGCCTCAGGTAGTCAGGAGGCACTCTCTGGAGGGAGCAAGGCCTGGGTTAAATCTTTAGGATGAGGAAGAGTGAGACAGATGAAAGACCGAGGGGCATTGGGGCAGAAAGAACAATGTGAGCAAAGGCACAGAGAAGAGAAGCAACATGGAATTGCATGGAATTGCAAGCAGTTTGGTGTTGCTGGAGGTTAAAGTGAGGTGGACAGTAGCAGAAAAGAGGCTAGAGAAGGAGAAGGGAGCCGGATCATGGAGGACATGTAGTATGCTAACCAGTGGTGTCACAGACCAAACGTATCAACATGTTAATGACTGGTATGCTCAGACTGGCATTTGAAATGTCTGGGGGATAGTTTTGGGGTTTTTTGAGACAGAGTCTCACCCTGTTGCCCTGGCTAGACTGCCATGGGGTCAGCCTAGCTCACAGCAACCTCAAACTCCTGGGCTCAAGCAATCCTGCTGCCTCAGCCTCCCAAGTAGCTAGGACTACAGGCATGTACCACCATGCCTGGATAATTTTTTTTTTTCTATATGTTTTTAGTTGGCCAATTAATTTCTTTCTATTTTTAGTAGAGACGGGGTCTCGCTGTTGCTCAGGCTGGTTTCGAACTCCTGACCTCGAGCAATCCGCCCACCTCAGCCTCCCAGAGTGCTAGGATTACAGGCATGAGCAACCACGCCTGGCCCCAAAGACTTTTTAAAAAATGGTTAATAACAGGCTCTAGAGTCAGGTCTCATGGGTTTAAACCCTGGTTCCACTTCTTACTATCTTGATGATCTAAGGCAAATTATATTATCTAGTTAAGCCTTGGCTTCCTCCTCTGTGAAATAGGAATAATAGTAACACCCATTCCATAGTGTTGGTGAGAGTATTAAATTAAGTAATTGACATAAAGCTCACAGAGCCATGACCAGCACAAATGTTCAATAAATGCCAACTTTGAAAGGCCATTACAGGACTGATGTAAAAGAAAGGAGGAAGGGAATGAATTAGACTTGTTGCCGGCTTTCGCAATGTTTGTGTATTTTGTGGAATAAACAATATATTTTTTAAAAATTATATATTTTTTTGGCCAGGAGCGGTGGCTCACGCCTGTAATCCTAGCACTCTGGGAGGCGGAGGAGAGCGCATTGCTCAAGGTCAGGATTTTGAAACCAGCCTGAGCAAGAGCGAGACCCCATCTCTACTATAAATAGAAAGATATTAATTGGCCAACTAATATACATAGAAAAAATTAGCCGGGCATGGTGGCGCATGCCTGTAGTCCCAGCTACTCGGGAGGCTGAGGCAGCAGGATTGCTTGAGCCCAGGAGTTTGAGGTTGCTGTGAGCTAGGCTGACACCATGGCACTCACTCTAGCCTGGGCAACAAGGCGAGACTCTGTCTCAAAAATATACATATATATATTTTTTTTTTCATAATTTCAGACCTATGGAAAAGTTACAAGAATGTTACAAAGAATTCCTGTATACTTTTAACCCAGATTCTCCAACTGTTATCATTTTTCTCTTTCCCTACCTTCCCTGCTCTCTTCCTCAAATATATATATATATATTTTTTATATCAGTGTACATATGGTATGAGAATAAGTTGCAGACATCTAAATATTTCATTATATATTTCCTAAATCCAGGGAATTATATAATCAGAGTATGATTTAAAAAACCAGGAAATTAATACTAACACTGACACATTGACACTAATCTAATCTGCAGATTTTATTCAAATTTCACCACTTGTCCCAATAGTGTTCTTTATAGAAGAAGAAACTCTAGGCTCATGTGTTGCATTCAGTTGTCATGTCCCCAGTCTCCTTTAGGCTGGACTAGTTCCTGAACTGCCACTTGTGCTTCATGACATTGCTGCTTTTAAGGAGTACAGGCCAGTTATTTTGTAGAAAGTGCCCCAGTTTGGAATTGCCTCTTTCCTCAGTTAGACTCAGATTATAGATTCTGAGCAGGAATACCACAGAAGTGTTGTGTTCTGCTGACTGCATCGTATCAGGAGGCACCTGGTACCTGTCTGTCCCATTACTGTGATGTTAACTTTGATCACTGGGTGAAGTGGGAAACACTACAGTGATCTGTCTACTCCTTTTCTCCAAATCAGTGCTGGTTCTTTGTCTCTGCATTGAAAGGAGTCTTTTGTACTCCTTCAGAAGGGCACAAAACAACATAATGACAATGTAGTCATAAGTTTTGGAAATAAGAGGACTTTTGTAATTTTTTGTACTGGACTGGCAGCTTTTCTGTAAGAGATTATTTCAAATAAAATGACTAAAATGACTTTTTAAAATTACATACACTTATATTTCTTGGCATTAATATAATGTGTTTTGGGCATACCTATTAATAGGGGAGAATGGTTACTTTTACTTTGGATGACTATATAAATTACTTTATAATTTATAATTTTATGTGGATGTAACAGGGTCTGCACCCTAGAATAATAGCTGAAGGATTTGAAGCTGCAAAGATAAAAGCACTTGAAGTTTTGGAGGAAGTTAAAGTAAAAAAGGAGATGAACAGAAAAATCCTCTTAGATGTGGCTAGAACATCCCTACAAACTAAAGTTCATGCAGAACTGGCTGATGTGTTAACAGAGGTTTGTAATTAAACTTTTGCATTCAGAATGAGTACAGCCTAAAATGTGGTGATATTTTTCTTTCTCCTATAAGATAATCAAGTATTGCATGTGATTCTTTTGAACTTAAAATATGGAAGACATATAAGCCTTTACTGTTTAGGCTTACTTATAGACTAGATTTGATTTGCCAGAAAGTATTTGTAATTTTTTGAAGTGTCATATTAGGCTTTCTTTTAAGTGACTTTAAAGTTGGGGGAGACTTGACTGCTTGTGGATCATCTCCTGTAGAAGCCCTTGGGTATCATACTAGTCTCTTTAAACCTAGAAGTCCATATTTTACTATGTGAGGTAACACATGGGAAAGTTATTTTAGCAGCATGCCTTGTAGATAAGGTTACCACTTTAATTAGACATGATTGATCTGCTATATAATATTCACATCTGGGAAATTCATATTTATTTTGTTTACTTCCAAAAGTATAATGTGACATGTTATATAAAGACAAGATTGGCTGGATATTTTGAGAGGGCTTTTATCAGATAGCTATTGTTTGATGAAATCATTGTTCCTCAGCTTTGCAGTTTGTGAAACTTGAATATATTATTAATAGTTTATCAGGAACGATGAATTCTTAGCAACTAAATTTATGAGACATTGACAGACAATGCAGAATGCTGTCTTATCATTAATAATTTATTTTGAGAAATACAAATGCCAAACTGGAATACCTCAGTTGTTTCTGGCTAATTCTCCTTACCATTAGGAAAACTAGCGTGGCAAATCAGATTAAGATCAGAGAGTTTCTTGCTGAACAGTCAGAAGAAAAGCTCTGCTGTTTTTTCTACTGTTGGAGTACGAAAGTGGCCTTCATGCTATCTGGTTAAGGTACCTGTTCTCTTTGGGAGTTACAGAAACACTCATATTTTCACTATCCAATGGCCTTTTTCCTTATTAGGCCCCAAAACCAAATGTTACATTACTTCAGGTAAACTTTTCTAAGCTATCGGGTTTGTCAAGTTTTTTTTTTTTTTTTTTGCCTTATTTATATATTAAGATGGTCTTACCTTAGCTCTTAATTTCCATAGCATGTTATTTCATGTTATTTTCTGAGGTAAGCAATATGATGTTTTGTGTTATGCTTCTTAAATTGTATATCCCTGGGGATATGTGGCAGAATAAATGAGATATATCTTTCTGAAGTGTCAATTTTATTTTATGATTTTGAAGAAAAGCATTATTTTCACATTGAAACAAATGTGTATATATTATGGCATGACATGGAAGCTTTTCATGATAAAACATAAGACTTAAAATTTCATGTTATGATAGCCAGCAAATTTGAGCTATTCCCTTCAATTACATTTTCTTCTTTTCCATTAAGGTGTCCTTTGGTGGAAAAGTTTGGGTAGTATTAGTATGGTAAAAAGAACAGTGGCTTGGCTGTTAAAGACACCTGAATTCTATTAATAGGCCTGGCTCTGCTACCAGCTCTTAGATTTTAAGACTGTAATTTTTTAATTTTTATGATTTTTTTTTAAGAGATGGGATCTTGCTCTGTTGCCCAAGGTGGAGTGCAGTTGTGCATAGCTCACTGCAGCCTCAAACTCCTGGACTCAAGGGATCCTCCTACCTCAGCCTCCTAAATAGCTAGGACTACAGGTGTTCACCACCACACCTGGCTAATTAAAAAAATTTTTTTTTTGTAAAGACAGGTCTCACTATGTTGCCTAGGCTGGTCTCAAACTCCTGGCCTCAAGCAATCCTCCTACCTAGGCCTCCCAATGTGCTGGGGTTGCAGGTATGAGCCGTGGTGCCAGCCCTAAGACTTTAACTTCTTGAAGTCTTATCTCAGTTTCCTTATCTGTAAAATAAAAGGTTTGGTCCTGATAATCTCTAAAGTTTTTTTAGACTCTAAAGTGTCCATTGGGGCTGGGTGTGGTGGCTCACACCTGTAATCCTAGCACTCTGGGAGGTCGAAGCGGGTGGATTGCTCAAGGTCAGAAGTTTGAAACCAGCCTGAGCGAGACCCCGTCTCTACTAAATATAGAAATTAATTGACCAACTAAAAATATATATATAAAAAATTAGCTGGGCATGGTGGCACATGCCTGTAGTCCTAGCTACTCAGGAGGCTGAGGCAGTAGGATCACTTGAGCCCAGGAGATTGAGGTCGTTGTGAACTAGGCTGATGCCATGGGACTCACTGTAGCCTGGGCAACAAAATGAGACTCTGTCTCCATAAAATAAAATAAATAAAATAAAATAATCCATTGGCATTGATTATTATTAGTGTCCATAGTAAAGTAGCACTTGTTGGCCTTGCCCAAAACATAGTTTTGAAGCTTCAAGGCTTTACCTGTTAAGTGTGATGACAGATTACTTGGGCCATTGGTTTCTTTTAGTAGTTCAAATAATTTACTGTTCTCATTCACTTCCTTTTCAGGCCGTCGTGGATTCTGTTTTGGCAATTAGAAGACCAGGTTACCCTATTGATCTCTTCATGGTAGAAATTGTGGAGATGAAGCATAAATCAGAAACAGATACAAAGTAAATTCTGTACACTTTGATAATACATGGGCTCTATTATATTTGGTTTTCTTCAGACATTCTTTAATTAATTTCATTAGTTACTTTTATTCAACATCAGTGTATTCATTCAACATGCAGTAATTGAGTACTTACTATGAGCCAGTCACTATGGTAGGTGCTGAGAATGAAAAGCAAACAAAACAGAATTTGTTTCCCCAAGAAACAAATGTGTGATTTCTGATTGAAACAAAAACATAATCATGTGTGTAATTGTTTAGTGGTCAGGAAAGGCCATTCTGATAAGAAACTAAACTAGATAGCTAAGAGGTCTCTGAAAAAATAGGGAAGCTAGCCCTGTGCATATCTGGAACAAGAATGTTCTAAGCTGAGGGGAATAGCAGTTGAAAAGACCCTGAGGCAGAGGTGTGCTTGGGGTGTTCCAGTGTGCCTGGAGCACAGGAAGAGGAAAAAGTAGAGGAAGTCAGAGAGGTAAAAGGGGCCAGCTAATTTGGAATTTAACTCTTTTTAAACTTTCTGTTTTAGAAAATTCTAAACATATATAAATATAGAGAGAATAGGATGGAATGGAGAATGGGAGAATAGGAGAGAATGGAATAGGGAACTCTCACCTGTTACTTATCTTTATCAATTTCCACTATGTGGCCAATATTACTTTAATTATATCCCTCCTCCCCCCTCCCATCCTGGATTATTTTGAAGCAAATACTTATTTCACCTTTAATACTTTATTATCTATAAAATATAAGCCCCCCTTTTACCTACTATGTCCACAAAACATTATCACATCTAAAAATTAATAATAGCTCATTAATATCATCACATTTCCACTTTGTATTCCAATTTTAATGATTATCTCAGTGTTTTTTTAGTTTTGTTTGGGTTAGGATTCAAACACAGTTTACGTACTGCATTTGGTTGCTATATCTTTTATAAGTCTATTAATTTGTAGAGTCTCTCTTCCTCATTGTTTTTTTTTTTTTTTTTGCCTTGATAATTGTTTTTTATTTTGTGAGACAGGGTCTCACTGTGTCACCAAGACTAGAGTGCAATGGTGTCATCATAGCTCACTGCAGCCTCAAACTCCTGGGCTCAATCTGTCCTCCTCCCTCAGCCTCCCGAGTAGCTGGGACTACAGGTGTGCACCACCACACCCAGCTAATTTTAAATTTTTTTGTAGAGTTGGGGTCTCACTATGTTGCCTGGGCTAGGGTCTCAAACTTCTATCCTCTTACCTTGGCTTCCCAAAGTGCTGGGATTACAAATGTGAGCCATTGCACCTGGCCTAAAACAACTTTTTAATGAAGTATAATACACACTGAACAGTACACCTATCATATTGGTACAGCTTGTGAATTTTCCCAGTATATCTGTGTAATCAGCACTCCTACAAGAAGCAGAACTACCAGTATCTTAAAAGCCCCTCTTGTGCTCCCTTTCAGCCATTATTTCTTCTAGAGTAATCTCAATTTCTACTACGTAGATTACTGTTACCTGTTTTGTACTTGTATAAATGGAATCATAAGGTAGGTCTGCTTTTTGCATTCAGTTTGTTTGCGAGACTCATTCATATTTTTCCATATATTAGTGATTGTTCGTTATCATTGCTATTCAGTATTTTCTTGTGTTAGTGTAACAGTTTATTCATTCAGCTACTGATAGGCATTTAGGTAGTTTTCAGTTTTTTTGAACATTATAAATAGTGGTGCTGTAAACATTGTAACATTCTTTTGTTAGACATATGGATACATGTCTGTTCCCTTGAATTTTTAATATCTGTGTGTATATGTGTAGACATCTTTATTTACTTATTTATAGATGTTCTATTTGGTTCTTTCTTGAATCTGCCATGTCAGTTTTTATGGTTTCCTATTCCCTGCAGATCTTTTCAAACTTGCTCTTTTTTATTTCTGTAAACATATAGTTCATGTCTCATAATTATAATATCTAAAATTTTGGTTTGTCTGTTTGTGGTGTTTATTGTATTTTGCTTATTCTCACTCATTATGCTTTGTTTCCATATGTGCCTTTCATTGTGCTTGAAAAAAGTACTCGTGGAAGTAATTTGAGACCTAGAGTGAAGGTGCCTTTCCTGCAGAGAGGATTTGCATTTGCTGCTGCAGATAGCCTAGGGACTACTTTAAATTAAATTCACAGCTTGAGGTTTTTTTTGAATATCCATTTGATGTGAATTCTGACTGTAAGTTCATGTGAGAGCTGATTATTTCTAGTTCATCCTTCTGGATAACCCTGAGTATGTGGCCCTTTGGGTTCCAGCTTAATATGAAGAGGGTCTCCTATTAGACTCTCCACCTTGGATGAGCCCAGGCTTTTAATTTTGTTCTCTTCTGATTTTGAAGTTATTAAAACCAAAGTTCAGATTTGCCTGGATTGTCAAATGACTTTAAGATAAAAGTACCTGCAATTCTTTACTTACCTCTACTTACCTTGAGGTTTCTGTTTTATTTCAGTTTGGCCTAGTAATTGTTTACTATCTTGTAGCTCTCCAATGTTAATGTTTTTTGTTTTTAACCTAGAATTTTTAATTGTTCTTAATAATAGGGTTGGTCCAAATTAGCCTACTATTGCTGAGAGTAAGACGTTCTTGATTTATGTTTCAGAAGGACATCTGTGGTTATCGTACAGGTAGTACACTATAGAGCAGGTTGGGAGACAAGGGAGGGGCAAGGGCAGAAAGAGGAGACCAGTTAGGAATCTGTTGTCATAGTATAAGTGAGAAATGAAAATGGTTTAGCTTAGGGTATACTTAGAAGGAAGGGGCAATAGGATTTGTGGATGGTTTGACATGGGGCGTGACAGAAACAGAGGAGCCCAAGATATCTTTGTATGAGCAGCAGGAGAAGACTGGGAGGAGTAGGTTTGGGGAAATAATTTTTTTTTTTTTTGGAGAAATAATTTAAGGGTTCAGTTGGGGAATGTTATGTTTGAGATGCCTATTAGGCATCCACAGGGATGTTGAATAAGGAGTTGGAGAGATGTGTCTGGAGTTCAGAATAGAGGTCTGGCCTAGAAATATGTATTTGAGAGTCATTGGTTTATAGATGACTCAAAGCTATGAGAGTTAATGGGATCATCTGGGAAGTGACTAGAGATAGAGAAAAGGGGGAAGTTTAAGGCTTGAGCCCTGGGAACTCCAATGTTTAGAGTTTGAGAAAATGAGGAGGACTCTGCAGAGGAGACTGAGAAGGGGTGGTCAGTGAGACAAGAAAGCTGAGAGAGAGTAGGGTCCCAGAAACCAAGAGAAGAAAGTGTTCCAAGAAGGAGAGAATGATCAGCTGTGTCATATGCTGCTGGAAGTTTGAGTAAGTTGTGAACTGAGAGTTGATTGTTACATTTGGAAAACATTTAGGATTTTTATGGCTTTAATGAAAGCTGATTCAGTAAAGAGGTGGAAATGAAAGCCAGATTGAAAGTGGGCTCAAAAGAGAATGGTAACTCAGGGGAGTTTAGCTGTAAAGGACAGCAGGGAAATGGGGCAGTAGCTAGAAGGGAATTCAGGAATGGGGCATACAGGGAAGAATTCTTTGTATTAAAGATGAAAGTTGTTATGGCAAGTTTGTATGCTGATGAAGATGCTCTAGTGGTAGGCAAGAAGAATTGATATAAAAGAATAGGGGACAACGCAAGAACAGAGAGAAGAAATGGAATTCACTACGCAAGTAGAGAGGTTAACCTCAGCCTGGACAGTTCATTCAGAGGAGGAAGAGGTTCAGGTTCAAGTGCAGGTTGATTGGCAGAAGTTGTAATGGGACAATGTTTCTATTTTCTCAAAGTAGCAAGGTCACTTGCTGAGAATGGAGAGGAAGAAAGAGTGGAGTCTAGAAAAGTGAAAAATAGTGAACATACAGTTTACTTGTTTCTTCCTAAATAAGATATCTTCATTTTCAGTTATGAGTTGTAGTAATTTAGTTATATTAAAATTTTGAAAACTTCTTTACAATTATGTTTAACTACTTAAAAAAATTAACTTTTTTTTTTTCTTTATTTTTTTTTTGAGACAGAGTCTCACTTTGTTGCCCAGGCTAGAGTGAGTGCCGTGGCGTCAGCCTAGCTCACAGCAACCTCAAACTCCTGGGCTCAAGCAATCCTGCTGCCTCAGCCTCCCAAGTAGCTGGGACTACATGCGCCACCATGCCCGGCTATTTTTTTTCTATATATATTAGTTGGCCAATTAATTTCTTTCTATTTATAGTAGAGATGGGGTCTCACTCTTGCTCAGGCTGGTCTCGAACTCCTGAGCTCAAACGATCTGCCCACCTCGGCCTCCCAGAGAGCTAGGATTACAGGCGTGAGCCACCTCGCCCGGCCAAAAATTAACTTTAATGTATAATAAACACTGGTTATAAAAGAATCATAAGTAGAAATCCCATATAATTATTTTGAACAAATTGTTCCTAAGAAACTCATTGTGTGCCTAATCTTTCATTACTTGCTCAGCTGTGGCACATTTTTTGAGCCATATAACTTAGAGAATAATTCTGGCTTGACTTTTCACTGTGACTTCAAAGTCACACTGTGTTAAAGTAAATTCTCAAGTCAGGCGCAGTGGCATGTGCCTGTAGTCCCAGCTACTTGGGAGGCTGAGGTGAGAGGATCACTTGAGGCTAGGAGTTCCAGGCCAGCCTGGGCAACAGAGGGAGACCCTGTCTTAAAAACAAACAAACAAACAAGTTGATGCAAAGAAACAATGTGTACTCTGGCAGTTTTGTTACAACTTTTTAATTTTTTTTACAACTTTTTTTGTTATAACAAGAGTATAATTTTAATTTTATGTCAAACTTTAAAATGTATATTCAAAGTAAGAAACATTACATATTTTCAATAGGTTGATCAGAGGATTAGTTTTGGATCATGGTGCTCGACATCCAGACATGAAGAAGCGAGTAGAAGATGCATTTATCCTTACCTGCAATGTATCACTAGAATATGAAAAAACGTATGTGTTAGTTTTGCTATAACTTTTGAAATTGTTTTCTCTAAAAATATATTTAAATCTCTTTCTTTCTCCCCAGATGTTTAGTGTAGACTTTTTCTTTTCTTTTCCCCTCCTGCCTTTACTAGCTTGTTTTTATTAATCTTTTAGGGAGGTGAACTCTGGTTTCTTTTATAAGACTGCAGAAGAGAAAGAGGAATTGGTAAAAGCTGAAAGGAAATTTATTGATGATAGAGTACAAAAAATAATAGACCTGAAAGAGAAAGTCTGTGCTGAATTCAGTAAAGAATTTGTTGTCATTAATCAAAAGGTGAGAAAGAAAGTTTAGATTTTAATTATTTGTAAATGTTCTTTAGCATTTTTCAAAATATGGTCTGTGGATCCGTAGGAGTCTTAGGACCTTTTCAGGGAGTCTGTGAGGTCAAAACTATTTTCAGAATAATAATTATAAAGAAAATATTTATCAAGTGTCTTTAAAAAGAGAAAAAAAATAATGCCTTTTACACTGTACTGACATTTGCATTGATGATGCAAAAGCAATAGTAGGTAAAACTTCTGACCCTTAGTATAAATCAAAGCAGCAGCACCAAAGTATACTAGTAGTCAGCACATTGTTTATCGACATACCATCACATACTTGCAGTTTTAAAAAATGGCAGTTTATTACAGGTTCAAGGCTGTGGTGGGAAATGACAAAAAAAAGTAAAACAACAACAACAACAACAAAACCAAAAAAGAAAAAAAATGGCAGTTTCATTTAAGAATGCCTTGAGGAAGTAGTAAAACTTATTAATTTTATTAAGTGTTTATCTTTAAATATGCATCATCTTATTTTATTTTATTTATTATTTATCTATTTTTTGAGACAGAGTCTCACTCTGTTGCCCAGGATAGAGTGCAGTGGCATCATCGTAGCTCATTGCAACCTCAAACTCCTGGGCTCAGGTGATACTCCTGCCTGAGCTTCCTGAGTAGCTGGGACTACAGGCAGGCACCAACACGCCCGACTAATTTTTCTATTTTTTGTAGAGAACCGGGTCTTGCTCTTGCTCAGGCTGGTCTCCAACTCCTGACCTCAAGTGATCCCCTTGCCTTGACCTCCCAAAGTGCTAGGATTGTAGGCATGAGCCACCATGCCTGGCCTGACTATGCATCCTTTTATAATTCTATGTGACAAAATAGGAAGTACGCATGAACTATTTCTGCTGCATACCCAAATATAATGGTTGTCTTGGAGGAAAGCTTTTCTGTAATTCAGTAGCCAAACAATGCCATTTTATGGAATGCCATTTTGGCTTGGAAAGAATGGCTGACAGACAAACTATTGTTATTTAAATATGGATATTTGGTAGATTTTTTTCAAAAATGAATGACACAATCCTGTTACTTCAAGGAAAACAACTGAAAGTATTTGTTGTCAATAACATTTGAACTTTCAAACAAAAGTTAGAATTTCAGAAAACTTGTATCTGCCACTGTGAGCTTGACAGTTTCCCAGTGCTTAAAAGGCTTTTCTGATAGTATTAGTGATAAAATTAACAAATGTGGTTTTTTTCACATTGTATAACCATGACATGTGTCAACATTTAGAAGTTTTTCCTAACTCAGTGAACCAATATTTTCTAAATGACTAAAAAAATGGATGGTTTTATAAAGTCATGCATGGATAAATCCATTCAAAGTACAAGATACACTAATGGATTTTAATGTGAGAGAGAAAAAAAGTTCATCAATATGGTTCCATATTGAAACTAACCTTCCAGAAACTACTACATGTTAAATTTTGGTATAGTATCAAAGAATATCCATAGTTATCTGAAAAGGCTATTAAAATATTCCTCCCTTTCCAGTATTTATCTCTATCGGGCCAGATTTTCTTCATATACTTGATCTAAAACAATGTATCATGCAAAATTAAATGCAGAAGGAGATATAAGAATCCACCTATCTTGTATTAAGACAGACATAAAAGAGATTTGCAGAAATGTAAGACAAGGCTACTGCTCTCACTATATATATATTTTTTGAAAAGTATAGTAAATTTTCATTAAAATGTTATTTATGTTAAGGTAAAATGGGTTTATTATTATTTTAAAGGAATTTTTAAAAAATTTCTCATATTTAATTTATAAGATAAATATGATAGACTTCACATAAACAAAAGCTCTTTGGTTTATTAATAATTTTCAAGAGTGTTAAGTGGTGCTAAGACAAAAAAGTTTGAGAAATACCAGTTTAAAACATGTTTATAACCTTTATGTTAATTTGATCATAGGGAATTGATCCATTTTCCTTAGATATGCTTGCAAAACATGGAATAGTAGCTCTTCGCAGGGCAAAAAGGAGAAATATGGAAAGGTAAACTTGCAGATAATTATGTATCCTAAGTTTTTTAGTAGAATAAATTGAAATTATCCTATGTGTATTCCTTTTAGCTTATATGTAATTGTTGTTGAGCAAAATAATAGCAACAAATTTCAAATTTTATTCTTAATTATAGTAATTAATTGAATAGTCAAAAATCAAGCTTGTTAACCTACTTCAGAACTTTGTTGAAATATAAGAAAAGTTTTCATCTTCTTATAACAGATGTTAAAACAATATAATACAATACTGCCTGATCTCACTTATATGTGGAATCTAAAAAAGTTGAATTCGTATGATAGATAGTAGAATGGTAGTTATAAGGGGCTGGGGGATTGGGAGATGTTGGTCAAAGGATAAAATTTTAGTTAGAAGGAATATGTTCAAGAGATCCATTGTATAACATGAAGATTATAGTGAATAACGATATATTGTATTCTTGAAAAATGCTAAAAGAGTACATTTTAAGTGTTCTAACCACTAAAATGATAACTGTGTGAGATAATGCATATGTTATTTAGCTTGATTTAAGCATTCCACAATATATACATATTTAAAAACATCATGTTGTACATGGTAAGTATATATAATTTTATTTGTCAATTAAAAAAACATAACCCCAAAACAATACAATACAGTTACGAGACAGTCTTTTGCATTAGATATCTTTTCACTTTTAAGAAACTAGTGTTTTTATGTTTTCCATAACTAAAGCTAAAGCTATGGTGACATATATGTAATTTCAGACTCTCTCTTGCTTGTGGTGGAATGGCTATGAATTCTCTTGAAGACCTCACTGTAGATTGCTTGGGACATGCTGGTCTTGTATATGAATATACGTTAGTGAGTATTTCTGTGAATAGTGTTGTAAAGTGAACACTAAGCCTTTTTTCAAAAAACATTACTAGATCTTTTAATTCACGTTTTGCATTTTGAAGTCTGACTAATGTACAGGATAGATTTTATAATTTATTTACCTAAATGTTTGTTAAGATTTCAAATATAACTTTACTTTTAAACATATTTTTAGTTATGTTTGATAAGAAAAATTCACATGAAGATTGGATTCTAATATAAACTAGGTGTTGATTGCATAATGAATATTAAATATTTATGTTATATCTTTTTGTGTCATCCTTTAGGGTGAAGAAAAGTTCACTTTTATTGAGGGCTGTGTTAACCCTCTCTCTGTTACTTTGCTGGTTAAAGGTCCAAATAAGCATACTCTGACACAAATCAAGGATGCCTTAAGAGATGGACTTCATGCCATCAAAAATGCCATTGAAGATGGTAAGCTCTTTTTTGTGATGGATATGAACCTCACATATTTTTAAAGTGGTAATAAATCTGTCATGGTATGTATGGCATTTTAAAAGATATGAATGATTACTTTTCTCTCATTTTACTTTGGAATTTGTATTAATAGTTTGGATATAAAAGTGTTTTCTTTGGAATATTCTTAATAGTATGCTACCTTTTCAATTAACTTTTGTTTATAAAATGAAAAAAACAATTTAATGCAATGGTGTCATATTTTGCTTTTATTTTTTAAAAATTTATTTTTTTCACAGCCCTTAATTGGGGTATACATTTTTTGTTTTTAGAAAACTGCTTTTTAAAACCATGAAAAAGCTTTTGCAGTTTTGAATTACCTCAGGTGCAGTGTAATTTCAAGAAAGATTATGAAAGGATATTAACATTTATTATTTATTTATTTTTTTGCAGTTTGATGTAATGTTTTATTTTATAATAAAAAAAATTTTAAAAAGCCCCATAAGCAAAGTTAAAAAACAAACTAGAAACAAATATTTACATCTCTTAGTAGACACACATAGTATACAGTCCTTTGTAGGACTAATTCCCCCAAACATAAAGAGCTCCTAGAAACTGCTATAAGGATCAACAACCCAGTAGAAAAATGAAGCAAATTCTTATAACAGGAAACAAAAATGGCCCTTCAACAAATGAAGAGAGGCTTGGCCTCACTCCTGGTAAAAGTCAGGATTTTTAAAACCTGGAAGGTTTTTTCCAAGAGTTCCCTTAAATCTAAGTCAAATCTTTTTTACTTCCTGGCTCAGACCCTGCCAAGGGCTGCCCATCCACTCAGGTGTTTACGTTTTTATTGACTCAAATCATATTTTCCTGGTCTGTCAGCCATGAATGGTTTTCTCATCCAGCAAGTTCAGTTTTGAGGATCTAGTGAACCTGAAGCACTACTGCCTGTCCTTCCCACCACTGTGTGTCCAGTGTTTCATCACCCTGTAAAGAAACCACAGCTGACTGATCAATATGCAGCTGCCCCATGGAAGTGTGTCCTATAAGAACATACACCTAGGGATGGTTTCAAAGTAGTGGCTTTCCACATTGCTCAGTTCACCTCTTCAAACTTCACACCTAACAAAGCTGGAAACATGCAGACCAGGGACATGGCGGGGGCTATACATGGGGTGGGGGGAGGGGTACTTGTGATAAGTACTTGTGAAGGCCTCTGATAAGGCAGCCACATCCAAGGATAGCTGTGCTCACTGCCCTGCCTCTGTGGATGCAGGTCAGGCAGCCCCAGGCTCCAACTTGAGTTTCTCCTGGAGTCCCTGGAGCTGGCTTCGACCCCTGTCGATGCAGTTCTGGCTTTGTCTGCAGCCAGCTGCGGGCCTGCCTCGCGGGGCTTCACCTCCTCTGGGGTCTGGGCACCAGCTCTCACCACCTTGAATTTCTGGAGTCATCCTGGGCCTCATTGACGTGGATGCAGACCTGGGGCTCCATGCGGGAGGCATACTGCAGGGGCCCTACCGACTTGGTGCCCATGGCATAGCAGGCCTTGGCGAGCGAGAGCCCCCCCCCCCCCGAGGTTCAACACTGTCCGCTTCGCCTCCAGCTCTTCCAGGTCCCGGATCAGGTGCAGAAGCAGGGAGTCCTGCTGCGCTCGCAGGTCCGGCGCTGCCATGGACACACATTTGAGTCTCCGGTGGGCCGACCAGTCTCAACATTTATTATTTATTGACAATTTATAATAAACTTCCTTCTAAAGGAGTTAGAGTAGATAATTCAATAAAAACACGCATCTTTAAAATAAAATAATAGGCACATGGAAAGATTGCTCAGCATCATTAGTCATTAGTGAAATGAAAATCAAAACCACAAAGAGATACCATTTTACAGCTTCTAGGATGGCAACAATAAAAAAGCTGGACAACAATAAATATTGGTAAGGGTGGGGAGGGACCGTAAAGCGTTGCTGATGGAAACTGATGCAAGATAGACAGTTCCTCAAAAAGTTAAACAGAATTACTATGTGACCCAGCAAATCCATTCTTAGGTATTAATATATACATAAATAAATAATCCAAATGTCCATTAGCTAGTGAATGGATAAACAAAATGTAGTATGTCATATCAAAATGTCATATGATGGGGGAGTATTTAACCACAAAAACAAAGTACTGATATATTTTTTAACTTAGCACAATGTTTTCAAATTGTGCTAAGTTAAAAAATCCAGATACAAAAGGCTACATATATATGATTCCATTTATATGAAGTGTCTAGGAAAGTCAAATCCATATAGACAAAAAGTAGATTAGTGGTTGCCAAGGACTGAGAGAAGGGCGTAATAGGGAGTGATTGCTCATGGGCACAGGTTTCTTTTAGTGGGCAGGAAGAAAATGTTCTGGAATTAGATAGTGGTGATGGTTGCACAACCTTACAGTATGTATTCTTTTTTGGTCTGGCTTCTTTTATGCAGTGTAATTATTTTGAAAGTCACTGATATTATTATATTTATCAGTAGTTGATTCTGTTTTATTGCAAAATAGTATTCTATTATGTGAATAGACTACAATTTATTCACCTATTGATGGATATTTGGTTATTTACAGTTCTTGGCTATTACAAATAAAGCTGCTATGAACCTTTTGTATATAAGTCTTTTTATGGACATATGTTTTCATTTATCTGGGGTAAATGCCCAGGAATGCAATGGCTATGATAGGTATATATGTTTAACTTTTTGAAACTCCCAAACTGTTTTTCAAACTACTGTTTTACACCCACCAGTAGTGTATGAGAGCTCCAGGTGTTCTGCATCATTACCAATACTTGATGTGGTTAGTAGTAGTAATTTTAGCCTTTTTAAAAGTAAAAAGACAAACTGTGCTTTTAATTTGCATTACAAATTGAGAATTGTGGTTTTAATTTGCATTTTCCTAATGATCACTGATGTTGAGCATCTTTTCAAGTGCTTATTTGCTCTCCATGTATCTTTGGTGAAGTTTCCATTCAAATCTTTTGCCTTTTAAAAAAATTTCATTGTTTGTTTTCTTTCTTTCTTTCTTTTTTTTTTTTTGGAGACAGAGTCTCACTTTGTTGCCCAGGCTAGAGTGAGTGCCCTGGTGTCAGCCTAGCCCACAGCAACCTCAAACTCCTGGGCTCAAGCAATCCTGCTGCCCCAGCCTCCCGAGTAGCTGGGACTACAGGCATGTGCCACCATGCCTGGCTAATTTTTTCTCTATATATAGTAGTTGGCCAATTAATTTCTTTCTATTTAGAGACGGGGTCTTGCTCTTGCTCAGGCTGGTTTTGAACTCCTGACCTCAAGCAATCTGCCCGCCTCGGCCTCCCAGAGTGCTAGCATTATAGGCGTGAGCCACCGCGCCTGGCCTGTTTATTTTCTTATTGTTGATTTTGAGAGTTATTTCTATATTCTGGATCCACGCGCTTTTAAAAATATATAATCTGTAAATTTATCCCCTTCTTTATATGTGGCTTGTTCTGTTATTCTCTTAACAGTGTCTTTCAAAGAGAAGTTCTTAATTTTGATGAAGACTATTCTCTCATAGATTATGTTTTTGGTGTGTTATCTAAGAAATCTTTACCTAAGTCGTGTCACAAAGATTTTTCTCTGTGTTTTATTCTAGAAGTGTTATAGTCTTGGGTTTTACATTTAGGTCTATAATTCATTTAAAGTTAATTTTTATATATTAGGGCATAGGGTACAGATCCAAGTTAATTTTTTTGCATATAGGTATCAGATTATTTCAGCCCCATTTGTTGAAAAGACTATCCTTTCACCATTGAATTACTTTTGCACCTTTATCAAAAATCAGCTGTCCATATTCGTGTGTTCTATTTCTGTACTCTTTTTTCTGTTATGTTGATGTATTTGTCTATCTTACTATCACACTGTCTTGATTGCTGTAGCTTTATAATACTAATAAGTCTTAAAATCAATAGTGTTAGTCCTCACATTTTGTTCTTTTTCAAGTTATTTTGGTTATTCCGAGTCCTTGCATTTCCATATGAATTTTAGAATCATCTTGTCAATTTCTACCAAAAACATTGCTGGGATTTTGATTTGAATTTATTGAATGTATAGATCAATTTGGGGATAATTGATATCTTAACAATACAGAGTCTTTCAATTTATGAACATCGTATATATCTCCACTTATTTGAGCCTTCTTGGATTTATCTCAGCAATTTTTTGTTGTTTTTAGTATAGGGGTCTTACACATATTTTTAAATACTTATTCCTATATATTTCATATATTTTGATGCTATTACATATGGTATTTTTTAAATTTCAATTTTTGATTATTAGTTACTAATATATAGAAATACAGTTCATTTTTGTGTGTTGATCTTAAATTCTGCAACCTTGCTAAATCACTTATATAAGTTCTAGTAGCTTTTTAATGTATTTCATTGAATTATCTATATAAATGATCATGTTGTCTGCAAATAAAGACAGTTTTACTTCTTTCCTGCCAATCTGGATATTTTTACTTTTTTCCCCTTATTTCATGGGCTGGAACCTCTAATACAACGTTGAATAGAAGTGATGAGAATAGATATCCTTTCCTAGTTCCTGATCTTAGAGAGAAAGCATTTGGTCTTTTTCTATTATGTATGATATTGCTGTAAGTTTTTATTATATTGAGGAAGTTCTCTTCTATGCCTAGTTTGCTGAGAGTTTTTTTTTAAATCAAGAATAAGTGTTGGGCTGGGTGCAGTGGCTCACGTCTATAATCCTAGCCCTCTGGGAGGCCAAGGCAGGAGGATCGCTCAAGGTCAGGAGTTTGAAACCAGTCTGAGCAAGAGTGAGACCCTGTGTCTACTAAAAATAGAAATAAAAAATAAAATTGGCTAACTAAAAATATATAGAAAAAATTAGCCAGGCATGGTGGCACATGCCTGCATTCCCAGCTACTCGGGAGGCTGAGGTAGGAGAATGGATTGAGCTCAGGAGTTTGAGGTTGCTGTGAGCTAGGCTGACGCCATGGGACTCTAGTCTGGACAGCAGAGTGAGACTCTGTCTCAAAAAAAAAAGAAAAAAAGAAAAAATTTTTACTGCTATATTCATAAGGGGTATTTGGTCTGTATATATATTTTTTCTTGTAATGCCTTTATCATTTTTGGTATTAGATTAATGCTGTCCTGAGAAAATGAGTTTGAAAGTTTTTCCTCCTGTTCCAGTTTCTGAAAATGTTGAATTCTTGTATAGAATTGGTATTATTTTTTCCTTAAATGTTTGGTAGACTTTGTCAGTAAAACCATTCTGAACCTGGAGTTTTCTTTGTGGGAAGGCTTTTAAGTACAAATTCAATCTCTTTAATAGATAGAGGGCTATTCAGGTTATCTATATTTTTTGAATGAACTTTAGTAGTTTGTATCTTTTGATTTGTCCTCTTCGTCTAAGTTAGAATTATCGAACCACTGCCTATGAACTAAATCTGGTTTGATGCCTATTTCTGGTTAATAAAGTTTTATTGGAACACAGCCATACCCATTTGTTTATGTATTATTGTCTATAGCTATTTTTGTGCTACAGTGGCAGAGTTGAATAGTTGCAAAAAAAAAAATGAAATGGCCCACAGGGCCTAAAATATTTATTGACTGGCCTTTTTTTTTTTTTTTTGAGACAGAGTCTCACTTTATTGCCCAGGCTAGAGTGAGTGCCGTGGCGTCAGCCTAGCTCACAGCAACCTCAAACTCCTGGGCTCAAGCAATCCTGCTGCCTCAGCCTCCCAAGTAGCTGGGACTACAGGCATGTGCCACCATGCCTGGCTAATTTTTTCTATATATATTTTAGTTGGCCAATTAATTTCTTTCTGTTTATAGTAGAGATGGGGTCTCGCTCTTGCTCAGGCTGGTCTCGAACTCCTGAGCTCAAAGGATCCGCCCACCTCGGCCTCCCAGAGAGCTAGGATTACAGGCTTGAGCCACCGCGCCCGGCCTATTGACTGGCCTTTTGCAGAAAGTTTGTCAATCTCTGACCTAAGTTTTTGACTTTATTGGCATAAAGTCAATCATAGTATTTCTTTATTCTTTTTGATAGCTGTAGAATCTGAGGTAATGTCACTTTTATCATTTCTGATATTTGTCATTTTTATTTCATTAATTTCTGCTTTGATCTTTATTATTTCCTTTCTTCTGCTTACATTAGGTTTCATTTGCTCTTCGTTTTCTAGTTTCTTTTGTTTTTTTTTTTTTTGAGACAGAGTCTGGCTTTGTTGCCCAGGCTAGACTGAGTGCCGTGGCGTCAGCCTAGCTCACAGCAACCTCAAACTCCTAGGCTCAAGCAATCCTGCTGCCTCAGCCTCCCGAGTAGCTGGGACTACAGGCATGCACCACCATGCCCGGCTAATTTTTTCTATGTATATTAGTTGGCCAATTAATTTCTTTTCTATTTATAGTAGAGACGGGGTCTTGCTCTTGCTCAGGCTGGTTTCGAACTCCTGACCTCAAGCAATCCGCCCACCTCGGCCTCCCAGAGTGCTAGGATTACAGGTGTGAGCCACTGTGCCCAGCCTCTTCTTTTCTAATATAGGTGTTCAGTGA
>VSMD01141229.1:0-14753 GCA_008750895.1 Mirza zaza | reverse complement strand
TGTTATCATGGGTCATATGCAAATGCTTGCCCATCTACTAATATGTGTGAGAATACATAATGACCAACGGATTCCCTCTTAGATATTGAGAATTAATTAGCCCAGTAAGCCAAATGAAAAAGTTCTGTGAAAGAAGACCTTGGGTAACACAAATGGTCAATTTACTCCAAGTTGAGCTTTCCAGAGCTCACAAAACCGCAGCCTATTAGAACAGTGATTATCAAACTTGAGTGGGTATCAGAGTCACCTGGGGGCTCATTAAATTCATATTGTTGTGCTCCACCCTCAGAGTTTCCAACAAGTTCTCAGGCGATGCTGCTGCTATTTCGGGAACACATTTTGAGTACCACTGCATTAGAAGATGTCTATGAGATTAAAAAAAAAAAAAGATTTCTTTGCCTTATTTTAGTTTCCACGTGGGCTAGGATTTTTTTTTCTTGTGAAGCTCATCAGAAAAAAAATAACCTTAGCATTTGGTAACATCACTACAAGATGCTGTCTGCAATAATTTTCGCTCTGGTTTGGGTTATGTAGATATCCCAACAAACATGTATTACATATATCTAAAATATATGTTTCTAAAATTTGTAATATCTCTATCAACTATTTATCTGACTACATATGTATATATATCATCAAAATATAACTTTGTGGATTTGTTTAAATTCTGTTAAACTCCTAAATACTTTAGCAATTTTGACTTTGAAGTTGGAGATGGTAATTGGAAAAGGATAGGGAGTTGGAAGAAAATCTCTAAGAATTTAATACCACAGTTTTCCCAAATTGAATTTAGTGATTCATCATTGCCTTTTACGGAGAGAATTGGAAAGGGCAATTCATAGGTGATCTTAAAGATTTCCAATATCTTAAAAAATTCTGTACTTTAGTGAAGACGCTTCAGCATGGAGACGTTCTAATCTCTGAGACTGATGATATTTTAAACATCTAAATTGTAGTGTAGTTATGTGTAAACAGTTACTTTGTGTTGACTCACCTACATGTTTGGTTTCCTGTCCTTTAGACTATGTATTTTCTAATCAGCCCTTCTCAAACCAAGCATAACTTTAAATTTATAATCGATAGCACAGTCCTAATGTCTGTAAAACCCCGCCTGAAACTGGGTTGATGTGAACAGATGTCAGGTGAAAAGCTGGGTCAGGTAAAAAGCATCTTTGTGTGCACCCGCTGTTCCTCATTGTGGGCTGCCCTGGAGCTGGCACGAGTGTTCACACTCTTTTTCCCTCTCTGGCTCCCACCTGCCTACACTTGATTAGAGATTTAAAATTCAGGAAGCATCATAAGGGGCAGGCTTTTTAGCAGAGAACAGTACCCTGTTCCCCTCCAGAGTCTGAGTGTCTACTCTCAGTGGGTGGAGAATGCCCCCCCCCCCGTGGGTGCTTTGCCCGCCTCTACATCTCATATTGTCCAGAGATAAGCTAGGCAAATAGCTGAGGCTCCAATTATTTGTTGGAAGATTGCCTTGTTTTTTTTTTAAGGTTTTGGCATTTGGGGTGCGGCAGATTAACGTATATTTCTGAAAGTTCAGCACCTTATGTCTGCTGAAAACTTTTAAATCTTTGACTAGAAACTGCAAGGATGTGATGGTAGTGGAACTTTAGTTGTGTACATAGGCATGGAAGTAACTTAAAAGGTAGACATTATATTCATGGGGAGACTGAGAAAGATTATTTAAAAAGTGACACATAAGCAGGTTGAAACATACATATGTAATTATAATAGCTATATATGTACTTGTATAACTTTCAAACAATACACTTAGGTGATTGTGTATGAAAATATTCAGTGAATATTTTTTGGAAACTTTCTTTTTTGACTTAAAAGCATGTATCGAACATTTGTCCACTTGGTAAATACACATACACCTTGTTTATTGTTTTTACCATGTTCATTTTAACAGTGGTCTGATTATCCATTGTGTAGTTTAATTCTAATTGATTTAATCAATGCCATTTTGATTGACTTTTATTGTCTTCATTGTATCGCTATAGCAGATGATACTGCAATGAACATGTGCATATGTCTTTGTACACATGTAGGAGTATTTCCATAGGATGGATTTTCAAACCTAAAATTTCTCAGTTTAAATGGATGCATTCATATTTAGAATTTTGAATTATTGTTCTAATTGTTCTTTAAAGTCCATATTATATCAGTCTCACCAACAACATTCAAGAGTGACTTTTTTCAATTCTCACCTAGTAGAGTTTATGATAAATGATAACTGGTACAGAAAAGATATATCAATTTACATTTATCTGTGCTAATATTTAGGTTGTCATCTTCTCATGTTTATTTGCCTTTTTTTCCCCATAGCTATCTTAATTGTACCTGCTGATTATAAAAATTATTTTCCTAAATTCTAATATTTATATAGTTTTATTTTACATGTTTATACCATTAAACCCATGGAATATAGTTTTGAATAAGGTGTAAGTAAGGGAGGAGTCTATTTTCGAAATAAATAGCAAATTCTTCCAATACTATTTATGGGCTAAAAAATATAATAATTTGAATTGCTACCTTCATAATATAAATATTTATCTTATCCTTGACAAGCACCTGAGTTCTCTTCAATTCTATCTGAACCAGAAACTTCATCGTAGGCTAGTCTTTTTTCTGGCACAGATTGTAGGAAGTGCAAATTCTACACAGAAGAAACAGCCTGTGTACAGGCTCAGAGAAATGGTCAATGTGCTTTGGGACTTGCAAATTTTCATTGTTGTTGAAACTTTAGGAAAAAGATTACAAACATTATTAGAAAGTCCACAGCAACATCAATAAAAAATATTGCCATAAATAAAACCCCATTGTCCAACAGAGGCTAAATATTTATCCATTCTGATTTGTTTTAGATAATCCATACAAGGATCTATTTTAGCCCTTTGTCATTTTTTTTGTAGAAGGCCAATATGTTTAAATGTAATGCTTTATGAAAGCTTTCCCTTTTACTCATTGTTAGCTTTTCAAAGTAAATATTTTTCTTATTTATATTTCTGTAGTTTCCATCTCCCTCTTGGGAACAAATAATGCTGAGGAAAAAACTGCTGTGGGATTTCAGTGTTTACATCTAAATCCTGAATTTCAGTTTCAATATTCTGATGAGGAGACTCTTTCCAAATTTATCTTCTTTTGTTACTGTTGTTTTGAGTCCAAGCAGAACCTAAACATAAGATTACGTGATAGTGAAAGGTAGATATGTGAGAGGTAGGTGTATATGTGGACACAAATTATATGTTATGGTTTTTGTCATTAATTTTTCATACTTAATGTTGTTTTTTTGTAAAGCAAATACTGATAGTGTCCTGTATGCTGAAACCTGTCCAAATTTTGCTCATTATGACTATATTTTTCCATTGTGGTTATCAACCCTAATTCACAATAAACAAACAACCCAAAACCTACTTTTTGTGGCAGAACATCATTCTCTTTTAATTCTCTTTTCCCATTTTTCTCCTGTTAGGTATTCAGATAGCTGCAGGCAAGAAAAATACTTTCAAAAGTTGTTTTGACTTATGTCAGCATCATGGTTTAATCCTTAAAATGTAATTAGGGTGTCATAATATGGACTTTTGAATATTGCTGATTGAAAATCCACACATCTCAGTGTAAGCTAGGTTTTTCCAAACATCATGCCTCTCTCTACACCAAACAAAAAATAAATATTTTTTTTAGATTTACCAATAAAATCAACATACTCTTCTGCAACTTCAAAATATACACTGAAAGCAATTGAAGATTTTTTGTTGTTGAATGGGTGAACATTTAAGGGCATTTCCTTTTCAATATCGCACACAGAATTGCTACTCAAATTAATGAGAAAATAGGACAAGGAGTGCGAGAGAATGGTGTTTATAATGATTGGTAGCTTCAGAGTCCTACATTGGAACATCATGTTAATATGCCAAATTGTTGCAGAAATACACAACTTGTTGTGAAGTTTTGGACATTTTCCACATCCAGTGCCAGACTTCAGAAGGGGTGGGCAGTCTGGGCCAGGACCAATTAAACAAGTCACTAGAAAAAACACTCATTAGAAAGACCAGCCTCTGAAGAGTGGCATTTCTGAGCTCTGAGAAGGGTCAATCTGGGTTTGACAAAATCCTTTAATACTCCCAGTGACATGTAACCATCCTTAGGTTTAATAACTCAGGTTTTTTTTTTCTTTTTTTTGGTGTTGATATCTAGAAATACAACCTCTGGGATGGTGCCAAAGGCTTTACTGTCATGGGGGGGTGTATATTGGTTGGCATTGCTGGCTTGAGAAATTTAACCATTGTTCTCAAGTAGAGAATCTGCTTTTTTAATCATTCTCTCTTCAGGTTCTGGAAAAAAAAATCTGTGCTAGTTTCTTTCCAGAAACTATTGTGTTTTTGCTTGCTGGTACACTTGGGAAGTAAATCAGAGAGTGGCTCTCTCGGTACTGAGATGCCTAAAGAGCCCAGAGGAGACAATGACACAGTTGAAATAAATTACGAAAGGACTTCATGATAATCACTTATATGAACACCAAATAGTTAAGTTGCAGCTTAGGTCGAAAGTTTGGAGGTATCTGACACTTGCTTTTTACCTTTCTTTTTATTAAAATAGAAGGTGAACAGGCTGTGATGTTTCTTGTTTTTTGGAAAAGTATTAGACCTTGTTAATTATGGTAGAGTGAACATGGCAGGAAAAGGAAAAATATAATTTTAAGTATAATGGTGCATGCTGGAAACACAGATTGGCAGACATATGGGGTTCTGGCATCTGGACAGAAGCCTTCATAACCATCTGCTTCTCAGAGGTTACTTTGGCAATTTTGTAGCAATTCCAGTGTTTCACAGGTCTGGGCTAAGGAATTTTAGCAAGCAGCTGAAGAGGGCACAGGTATATAGAGGTAGTTACTTGGAGCTTTTGTTTACACATTAGTTTCATTGTTCTGAGTATTAAGTCACCTTAAGATGGTCTCTGTGCCAGTATTTCATTATGATAGCAGCAGATGTTATTAATACTTCATGCTAACATTTTTCCCTATTTTATTCGTCAGGTGACACTCACTTTTAGCCTTGAGAATGAATTCCTTCTCCTGGCTATGTGAGATGTGAGAATTATGTGAAGGGACTTGAGTTCTTATGTGCTCTGAAGTGCAGAGACGTAATTGATAACCTCTAGCTCTCCTTGACATTTTTATTTTACCTAATATTCCTGGAAATTTTGAGTTTCCACATGTTTTTTGTAGCTATGATGGTGTCACATAATATTCTAATAAGACCTCACATGCACAGACAGTCATTTCACGCAGGGCTATTATGATTAATCATGAAGCAAAATAATGACTAGCATGATGCATTATGGATTAAATCTTCATATCAATTTTCATCACAAAAATAATATTTGTTGAGTATTTACAATGTGTCCGATAATGGGAAACATTTTAAACATAAAAGATTGTTAATACAAATATGTAAATAGAAGGGCTTGTGGATGATAATAAAAATGGGGCAGCCCTCTGAAGGACCATTTGGAAGTGTTTTTTCAGCATCTTAAATGCATTGTGTTGTGTGACCGACTACTCACCCATTCCTCAGTCCCTAGAGGACTCTATTTTATCTATCCTATGGAAATATTACCACATATACATAAGGCTATGTATGCTAATTGCAAGATAATTTTAAAAGAGAAAAATTGAAAGCAACCTAAATGTCAGTTAATAGAAAAATGGTCATACATGGAATACCAGATAGCTATTTTAAAAAGTGAAGTAGGTCTAGAAGGGCTGACATGGAAAGATGTTCATGGCCAAATTTTAAGTTAAAAAAAAAAGCAACCTTATTTTAAAAGTGTATGTAGAGCATATACCTATTTTATTTTAGAAAAAACAACTGCATATACATATATATAGTTTTCTACTTAAATGTGTAAATGTATATAAGATATGTATTATGAACTGACAGTATTTGTATCTCCCTAAAATTTATATGTTGACACCCTGACCCTTCTATTTATAGTCTACAAATAGAAGTACTTACTTTGTAAACTATTGTATGTTTTTTAAAAATACATAATGTTCACACATGACATATAAACTTTTTAATATAATATTGTCCATTAGCCAAGAAATAGTCAAGATCAATAAAAATAATTTTGAAGATTTGCTTATACTGTCAGTAATTGGGAAAAATGTAGTTATAATTAAATTTATTTATTTATTATAATTATATTACCCAGCAAAGCAAAGTCTTCAAAAATGTGAATAGTATTTATTGAGTTTATTTAATTGACTTGTAGTTCTTATTAATAATGTATTAATCATTTTAGCCTTGAAAATTCTGTTTCAAAGTAGATGCTGATTATTATTATTTTTTCTCATTCATCCACCGATTCAGTTTAGGGAAGGCTGATAGACTCATCAGTCCCATTTGCAAATGGTGGTGCCTCTTTTTTTCCAATAGTTAAATACAGTTGCCAATTACTAGCATGTTCCAAGTCTCCTAGCCTGCAGGAATGAAGGGAACTCTGTGATAAACTCCTTTTCCATCTCAGTATTTCAGGGGATCTTTGTGAGATTTAAATTCATTATTGTCTCCTCTTACTCTGATCTTCTGTGTTTGTCGAGCTTTCAGCTCTTGGGCATTCTGTTATTTTGCTGCCTTGCATTATTCCACACTGGATGCTGCTCAGATCATTTCACCTTGCAAAGGACCATCCCCACAAGACTGCATGGACAGCTGACTTTTACTGGTGTTTTGGGAGTAATTCAAGAATAATTATTTTATCACTGCCCCAATTGTCTCTTGGACATCCCTGTCTTCTGTCTACCTATGGTGCCCAGCTTCACTGACAGATGGTCATGGCATTCATTCACCTTGTTGGACATTTTCTTCTCCTTCTCTATCCAGACCCTTTATTGTGCCCCTGCCCTTGAAGCTTAAACTTCTTACATATTCTGCAGAATGATTCAGTTCTCTTTCTTTAACTTATCTCACAGTGGACTGTGCCTAAGCACTTCACTTTTCTTATTTAGAAAACAGGTTTTACTAAACCCACAGTTTAAGGACAAAAAGCATGTCATTTTCCTAGCAGTTGTGGACTCTAGTTAGATACAGAGTTAAATGGCAGTTTTTACATTCTTGGCTACATATGCTCACTCTCATCTTTTTCTATTTCTCTCCCCTCTTTTCTCTCCTTCTTCACTTCTCTCCGTTTATCATCACCCAGTCATCCATACACACGGTGTTACTGTATGTATGAGCAAGGGCAGGCTTACATAAGCACACACTCAAACACTACCTTGGCTTGTTCCTGAGCTCATTTCTTCAAGAGGCATGTAAGAAAATACGTGGGCAAGTTAGGCTGTCTTCTAAATGTGGGAAAATTCTCATATGGGTTTTCTTCCCAACTATGGCCCCTCTGGATGATAAACCAGAGGGATTCTGTGAAGATTGTTTTACTGCTAGGGAGGTGGTATTCATAAATTACCAGAAACCTTCACAGAATGATAGAATTTGGAGAGAAAGAGAGAGAGAGAGAGAACTTAAAATAGTCTTTATAACATGGCCACTTTCTTTGCTTTGCTTACACACTCTAGGAATGTAAGTTTCACTTCTTTTTGAGGCTTACATAAACCAATAAAAATTATATATAATTTTCATATTTTATATAAAATATGTTATATGTATTTATATATAAATATAAAAATATATATAAAATAAAAATTTTATTTTTATAAAAGTCCTATTAATATTTATAATATATACTCATTGGCTTTGAGTCTATTTTTTGGAGTCTTGCAAAATAAGTTTATTCATTCTTTCAAATAATAGTATTTAAAATATTTGAAAGTAATTCTCATTGATTTCTCCAAGTCATCTCTTCTCAGGCTAAATTTCTTTTGTTTTGTCAACAATTCATTTTATATTGTATCTTCTTGACTCCTTACCTTCTCAATTGTAGTACTTTAGAGTCATTCCATTTTGTCACTGTACATCCCCAAAATGCCATATCTAGCAGAAGAGCTTGCACAAATTAGATGAATAAATGCTGACAATTTAATTCAACTAAGCACCATACTATATCCAGTGCTGAGTCCAGAGAAACTATTCCCATCTTTCATTTGGGCATTACACTTTTATTAATACAATATAAGATTGCATTAGCTTTATTATAAATCACATTGACTTATAATATAATGTCTCCTGGCCTTTTTCTTATAATCTCACATTCCTTCATCTGCATTTGGCCATCTGATTTCCTGAATCTAAATGCAAAGTTTTACATTTATCCTCATACATTTCGTTTTGTTGATTTCATCCCATGTTTTCACCATTCTGAAATCTTTTTAGAGTCTCAATCTCATTTTCAAAACTATTAGTTTTTTCACCACTAGTTGGATAATTTAAAATTGCATTAGGTTTACCTTTTGTCCTTATCCAAGATTGTTATTCTTTAGGTAAAAAGTCATTGCAATTATAAACTGTATTTCTTTTCGTCTGGCTCTGTCTGGCATTGTAGAACCACATGCCTTTTGGGAAAATTGTAGGATATATATCATATCTGGGCATGCACAAGTATGGTCAGCCACCACATGGCATCTGCAGAGTAGTCCTCTCTCCTTCTCACCTCCTGCATGTCTGTTAAGCCTCCCCATACATGATTTCTCACTTCTACTGTCACTCAGTACCCCTGAGGGCATGGCCACTGCCATCTGTGTCAGTACCAGGCCCTGGATGTTGCTGTGGCCGAGGCCTCTCATTTTCCATGGCACTGTGGTCACTTTCAGGCCCTCCTGCCACTACTGTTTTCCTGGATCACTCAAGGTGCCAAAGCTCTGAGTATTCAGTAGTAAATTGGAGGGCAAATACCTCCTTATAATTTCAATGTTTTATGTGCCCCAGCATGGGACACTTTTTATAGAAATTGTTTGTATTAATTATTAGTAGTTTTTGTTTTTCACTATGACAATGCTTCCTAACAAACAATATCAACATATGTGTGTTTTACAACAATCAGATTTAATGTTTACTTATGGGTTCATGGATTGGCTATGGCTCTGCTGGACTCAGGTAGGATGGACTGGGCTTGGAGGCTGCAGGTTCAGCAGTGACTGGGGGGATGTTTTTCTCACAGAAAGAGAAGAAGCTCCAGGGCACTGAGTGGAAACAAATGATACCCTTTAAGACCTCAGAACGCATTGTAACTTCTGCCCACATCCTGTTGGCCCAAGCAAGTCACATGGCCAAGAGGAACATACTCCAGTCACAGTGAACCATGGCAAGGATAGGGAGGAAGGTGATTTTTGGAGACAAATCTTTCATTTTTTATAAGCATTCCCTTCATTCTCTTCTTACATACTACATGAATCTAGGGAGGGCAGAAGAAAATGTCTTTGACAAACACCAAATTAGAATCACCTCTTCATCCTGAGACATAGATCTTTGTCATTATGTCGAATCTATTTTTCGTCTTCCTTTATGATATCTTATCTTCCTCAGAGAATCCTAGCAGAGATGCCTGGCAGGCCCACCTCACCAGCTCATCAGACATGCCCAGACCTGTCTGAAGCTAGCAGTAGGCATGTTTCTGCTTAAGCTGAGGAGGTTTTCGGTCCCTTTGATACATTTTAAATCAACCTATTTGTGGGAAGAGGTGAGACTCTATAGAGTACAACTGTAACACAACTTCATTTTTTCCCTCTCTGCCTCTTTTAACCTGCTCAGGGCACAAGTTCTTTCCCACTTTTTGGACAGAACATAAAGTAGATTTGTTAACATTTTTCGTAGCCCTCAGATAAAGAAATACCCTCCAGGTATTACTGTCCATTCATGGAGAACTTCATTTCAGTTATTAACATGTTCAGTGTAAAATCTAAACTCCAAACTTCATTCTGTTTTTCCAGCTTGGGTTGGCTGTGGAGAGACATGTGGTCAACTTTTCTGCTTCCCAGCCTAGCATCTACTCCTCTCCCACTCGCTAGGCTGCCTCTGGTCCTTCAGGTTGGAAGCAGATAAGAAGGAGTGGTAAAGGGCAAGAAAGTTTATATATATATATATATGTGTGTGTGTGTGTGTGTGTGTATATTGTTTTTGAGACAGAGTCTCACTTTGTTGCCCAGGCTAGAGTGAGTGCCATGGCACGAGCCTAGCTCATAGCAACCTCAATCTCCTGGGGTCAAGCGATCCTACTGCCTCAGCCTCCCAAGTAGCTGGGACTACAGGTATGTGCCACCATGCCTGGCTAATTTTTTGTATATATATTTTTAGTTGGTCAATTAATTTCTTTCTATTTTTAGTAGAGACGGGGGTCTCACTCTTACTCAGGCTGGTTTCGAAATCCTGACCTCAAGCAATCCGCCCTCCTCAGCCTCTCAGAGTGCTAGGATTACAGGCGTGAGCCACCACGCCTGGCCAAGAAAGTTTATATTTGGCTGGTACTAAGGAAATCTGGCATTGGTTTCTCTTGGCCTTGGCAGGTGGCTAAAGCTGAAATTTTATTTTGTGGGAGCACCTGTAAGCATCTTTCCTTAATGCCCAGTCTATAAATCTTTAACATGGTAAGACTCTCTCCTGCAAATGGCTGTTGATACACTTCTCCCATGTTCCTCCTCCCAAGATAGTCTTACTCCTGGATGATGCCCAGGCAGACAGCCCTACACACACACACACACACACACACACACACACACACACACACTTTTGATTTTCTGTCTGTGGTAATGCAAGCATTTTCCAAATACCACCTCTTTTTCATTACCATAAAGGGTTTCACCTGGTATCTTTTCAAAGGTGAGATATCATTTTACTGTAAAACCTGAATTCCAAAGGGCTACTCTATGTAATCCCCACGAAGCTCCTCTCATGTGACTGAAGGTCAGAGGAAAGGATTCCCCTCCCTTACCCTCTCAGTTTCTCCCCAACATGGAGTGGGGGTAGTGTAGGTAGAGGGTAGTATAGGTGGAGGGGAAGGGGTATGTGAGAGAAACTGCTACAGCACATTCATGATTTTCTCCAATGAGACTGTTTTGTCCTCTTTAAACTCTTCAGGTAGGTTTTAGCTAGTGATTGTAGAGCGTGTTTTTGGCCTCTCCTTTTTAAGTCATGCATAAATGGTCTGATACCATCATATTGGAATGTGGGGATACCTGCAATATTCAGCTAGCACCTGTTTCTGTTAAACCTTGGTTCATAGGCTATTTGAACCTGAAAATATCTGAACATCTCATTCATTTCTTAAATGAGAAAATCAAGTCTTAAGAGAAGTTAATTTTCCAAGGTCATGTACAGCTTTTTGATATAAAAGCCCCCCCAGCTATGTATAATTTTTGATGCTAACAAATTATATTTCCTCAAATTTATCTTCTGTAATGTGATATAATTATACAAAAGAATACGGTAAGTCAAGGGTTATTTAAAGGTTAAATGAAATAATGTATGAAAAGCTTATAGGAGAACATGGCACAGAGAAAACACTCTTCCACCTCTTCCACATTCTCCAAAGACTCTTGTGCCCAATATTGAGAACACAAACAAAAAAAGCTAAAAGTGCCATCAATCACCAATCACTATTGCAAAAATTATCTTTAAAGTTATAAAGCCTAATGTTTTCAAAGAATGTGTAATAGCAATCTTTCTCTGCTGCTAGTGAATTTAAAAATTGCAGTGTAATCTCTGCTCTTGTCTTAAACTGTTGTAATAACAAACAATTTAAAGAAAAACCCAAATGACCAAAAATAAGAAAAGTTTTTAAGAAATAATGGGTCATCAGTACAATTAAACATGACATGATCACTAAAAATGCATGGACAAATAAGAAAACATATTATATGAACAAAAGAAGTTTTAAAAACTGTGGTACAGTATGGTATCTATTTTGAAAATAAAAAAGAGATTATATACATTTGATTTCTGGAAGAATAAACCTGAGGTTATGAACCATAGTGGTCATCTTTGGATAGGGGGCTATTTGTGATTTTTATTTTTATACTTATCTGTGTTTCTCAAACTTTTACAATAAACATTATTTTTCTTAAAAGAAATATATATATATATATATATTTTTTTTTTTTTTTAAAGGAGCAGAGGGGAATTGTGAAGTAGAAGAATAGTACCAAACTTTAGCATGAGTGGGTTTTGTCAGAATTATGCTCTGCTGACCAAAGGAAGGCCTGATCTCATGGAAGTGCAGGAAGCTGTGCTGGCAGTCTGATACTCTGCCCAGGAGCAGTGGCGGAAATGTTGAGAGTAAGAGACTCCTTCGAGAAGGAACAGCTGTTCCATCTGAGCACAAGCCTCCGAGGCTTCATAACATGCTCTGGAAACTGTTGTATAAAGACAGTAAATCTGACAGAAAGAATAAAGGAAAGCTTTAAGTCAGCGAAACAGTTTTAAATGTCTACTTTTCTGGAGAGGTTTATGAGAAATAATGGTCTCTCCACTCATTTTGTTTTTCTTTAAAGAAGCTGGGATAGAAAATGAGATGTGATATTACAGGAAAATAGAGAGGATAATAGACCAAGTGTGTGTACTGTTTCCTTGATCTACAAGGGGAGAGAATGTCTCTCTCATGGGGGAGAACTTTCCCCTTGTTTCACTAGAAGGGCATCCAAACTACTTAACCAGAATATGTTCAAATATTCGTGTAATGGCTGATGGGTGAGTTAAGTGAGACATCTAAGAATTTAGCAAATTTAGTACTTCTCTTCACTGAGATGCAGGGATAAAAATTCCATATTGAATTGACTTGTAAAATTTCTAAGACTAAGAAAAGAACTAAGGATCCATGACAACGGAATTTCAAGGGATTTCTTTTAAACAAACAGTAGTTGAAAAGTTGTAATGAAATAAATATTCAAAGCTCAGTACAAAAATCAAGGCTATTTACATGCAGAAATGATATCTTTTTTTTTTCCGTTGGCCTTCATATGTGTATGTAGGATTGTTCTTTGGGGGAGAAAAGATAAGATGGATATCTGCCATTTTACATAATCCTATGGGAAACTAAAATGACTTACTATTTTATATTGAGGCCCTGGTTTTAATAAAATATAACTTTAGATATCATTTATGATTATGATCTTCCAAATATGAAAACACTTGGCTCAAAAACTGTTTTATGAGGTGGCTTCAATTGAAAGAAATTGCATCAGACTTCTGTTGTTTCTTTAGGGTGTTTGGTGTCACCCCTATGGTTATGGCCTTTGAATTGAAGTAGCCATAGGGCTTGCAGGCGTGAAGGGTTTGTTCACTGGATCCTTATGAGAGGGGTTCAGTTCAGACTTCAGGTCCCTTGAGATATATTCTTATTCACAATGACTTAAATTAGGTAATTGTATTCCCAGTATACAAACCTCTCATTCATTAAAAAATTTATCACACAAAGGTTCCTGTTCAGTTTCTATTAGAAGGACCAATGTTTAGCTAGCGTAGAGACAAGTGTAGGCTCTATATTTTCTGTCTCGACCATAGCAATTAACTGCTAGTCCATTGTCAAGTACAGGTCAGAGCAGTGTCAGGATAAAGCTAGACCGACACATTAATTCGATCTTGGGAAAAGTGATCCAAATAGGAAAAGGACATAGCAATAAGAATGGCAGTAGAAAAATCCAAGTCTCTCCAAGAACAGTGTTTTTTCTCAACCAAAGAAAAGATTCAGAGCAACAGTTAAGACAACTCTACATGCCGAAGAGTAGAAAGGCAACAGGGCAACTTACTTAGCAGGCAAGGATCACAATTGACCTCCTGATATTCAAGTGGGCCCATAACTATTAAAACAGCATCTCATTCAGAAACCAATAGAGATCCAAGCTTAAAGGCCAGCAAACTGCAAAGCTGTGATAAAACTTTCACTATCAATAATTCCTCTGCTTTTAGCTAAGAGGCTGAGAGTGCATCAACATTTCAATTATTGGGCTAAATTTGTTAATATGCTTTCCAAACAAAAAGCCTTTTAAAGAATTCAGAACAATCTATAACTTTTCTTCTTATAATACCTAGCCTCAACCAATTCCAGATACAGAAATTGAAGTAATGACCTCCATTAAATTCTCATTAATATCCTGACTTAGGACATTCTATTGTTTTGTACACTTGGTATAGGAAACAAATGTGTTGACTTCTTATCTATTATAATGAGGGGTAGATATACTTAAAAAGTGGACAATAATTTAGTTCCCATAAATTTCACATTCCCATAAATGTTCACATTCAAGGTAATTAAATATTAATTAGATCCCCTTATTCATGAAATTCTAGAGGGAAAATAATAATTTTAAATGGTATTCTTAGCTTCTACCATGATGTAATTTATAAAAGACATCAATGACAAATCAAAGAACTACATAGTAAGATGATATTTTGTCCCTAAAGGAAAGAAAACATGTTTTAAAACCTTCATAAAGTTTTTTTTTTTTAATTTCAGCATATTATGGGGGTACAAATTTTAAGGTTTCAATAAATGCCCTTCCCCCCCCCAAGTCTGAGTTTCCAGCATGACCATCCCCCAGATGGTGCACATCTCACTCATTATGTATGTATATACCCGCCCTCCTCTCCCCTCCCCCCTGCCCAATACCCTATTACTGTAGTACCTATGTGTCCATTTAGGTGCTGCTCAGTTAATACCAGTTTGCTGGTGAATATATGTGGTGATTGTTTTTCCATTCTTGGGATACTTCACTTAGTAGTATGGGTTCCAGCTCTAACCAGGAAAATATAAGATGTGCTATATCACCGTTGTTTCTTAGAGCTGAATAGTACTCCATG